>JABTTQ020000193.1:0-50000 GCA_016081115.2 Rehmannia glutinosa | reverse complement strand
AGCTTTGGGCAATCGGCAATGAAGTGCCCGGTTTTCCGCATTTAAAGCAAGCATTATCTCTTGGTTTTCTTGCTTTATTTTTATTCACAAATTTTGCAAACTTTCGAACAAGTGCGACCGTCTCCTCCTCATCATCATCATTATCATAGTATGCATTATTAGAAGAAGAAACAAGACCTTTAGGAATAATTTGCATACCCGATTGATTTGTGGATGGTTTGGAATTTTTCCTCTCCTTGAGATAGACTTCATAGATGAGTAGGTTTCCTATAAGCTCATCAAACTTAAGTGTCTCAAGATTTTGTGCCTCCGTGATTGCCGTTACTTTTTCGGACCATGAGCCGGGAAGTGCATTTAGTACCTTGGTCACCTTGTCTTCTTCTGAGATGACTTTGCCGAGGGCCACAAGAGGATTGACAATATTGTCAAGCCTTTCCACCATCTTGAGATGCTTTCGCCATCATACATGTTAAAGTTTTGAAGTCTTTAACAAGCATGGTCTTTCTTGCTTGCTTGACTTTCTTAGTCCCTTCATAGATTGTCTCCAATTTTTCCCAAACCTCATGTGCCGACCTTATTCCTCTTATGCGATTGTACTCGGTGGCGGTAAGAGAACAATGCAAAATATTTAAGGCCTTACCGTTTAGAGAAAAGCCTTTTTGTCATTTTCATCAAACTCCTTGAAAGGTTTAGGAGCCAAGGTGCCATCCTCCGATTTCTTTGTTGGTTGATCAACTCCTTCAATGACCACATTCCAAATGTCGAACCCGCACCCTTGTAGGAAGCACTCCATACGGTCTTTCCAAAATGCGTAGTTGTTGGCGTCGAATAGTGGTGGCTTATTGGTGGAGGCGGTGGTGAGATGAGCATCATTAGTAGTCATGGATCTTTCCTCTTTACTCGAAACGAGCTAGCCAAAGAGTTTGGCTCTGATACCACTTGTTAGTCCAAGTGGCTACAATAATCTAGAGGGGGGTGAATAGATTATGCCGATTTTTCGCAAATTACCCTCTTTTTCGAAACAACGAGTAGATAGCAAAAATGTAAATGCGGAAAATAAACAACACTCGTTGATTTAAAGAGGTTCAACCCACCTAGGGCCTAATCCTCTACCACCCCAAGATTCCTGGGATGGATTTTGAAAAGAAAAAAAGGTTTTATTAATTTACCAAAAATTAATACAACACCTTGAGGATTACCACAACCCTCTTTCACCACCTTGAGGATTACCACAACCCTCTTACAACACCTTTGAAGATTACCACAATCTTCAAACACCTATCACCTAGATCACCCAAGTGTATTCTTACCACAAGAATACTCACAAGGATGTCTTGTGTTGAATGATGACCAAAATCAAGATTACAACTCAATGATGATTGATACAATATGAGTACAAGTGTAATCAAGAATTGAAAGCCTAGACCTCAAATAAGTGCAAGTGAAAGTGCTTAGGCTAATACAACAAGATATATAAAAGTGTTTGCTCAATTGCTCTTTGCTTGTGTAGAGTGTTGTTATCTCTTGTTGCTTGAATGAAGCCTCTATTTATAGGAGAGGAATCGGCTTTCATTTCCGTTTTCCACTTCTCTCCATGGGAGTGATTTGCTTTGCAAAAGAAACCATTTAAAATGATCAATATAGTCATAGAAATCAATCCCACAAAATAGGGAAAAGTTGTCCAAAACGCACGGATAGTTTCTTTGATAAACATGGGTTCGGCCGTCACGCAGAGATAAGATTGAAATTGAATTCTACGAATTTTTACACAGGGGACGGTCGAAGGGCGACCGGTCGCCGCCGCTAGTAAGGACCGCCGCCCGATTTAATTTACGAAACAGAGAAGTCCGGAACAAAAATCCAACTTGCGCAGTGCAATTGTCGCCAGCGGCCGACCGACCGACCACACCGGTCGCCCACCTGGTCGACCGGCCGCCTCGCCTGTTTTTTTCTTACGTCCCATTTTTCTCGCTTTCTCGGCCAACTCGTGTGCGGGTTGCCTTATAGAGCGGCCGGTCGAGCTGAAACAAATGTGTTGTCCAATGTTTTATTGAAAATAAACTTCAAGAAATACTCCGAAAAATAGTAAAAACATTTTAAGTTGATCGGAAATATTTAGACAACATTTAGGGACATAGTTTTGGTTTGAAAACATATTTGAACAAAATCGAACATAAGCATCAAAATCATGATACAAACATTTATCTAACAAATAAAACATGAACATAAAATTCTATTGTTAAAATTTATAAATCGGTTCAATTTGACTCAATCGAACCCAATTAAGTATTTAACTTTATCTTATTTTATTCAAATTCGATTCAATTAATAATAAAATAATAAAATTTAATTTTTATAATTCGATGAAACTTCAAATAAATTTAAGGGTAAATCTCACTTTACCCCCTATACTCATCGAATACCACTTTACCCCCTTGTACTATCAATTTGTATCACTTTGCCGCTTTATACAATTAAAATGTTATTTTATCCTCCTATTCCTTTATTAAATGACCTAATTGTCCCTACTAATATTTTTAACTTAACTTATGGCATTAAATACATATAATTATTTTAGAAAATTTTATCCGTTATTTACTAAATTTAAAATAGTTTCTATTAAATAACTATATGATATATTTTTTCTGTAAACTAATATACTCATACATATTTATTTCAATAATAAATCTAATTGTTTTGTATTATATTGTGAATAACCACTAAAATGACTTTTTTTTCTATTAACATAGTTTGTATTAAATTATGATTATTCAGTCAATAATTGAAAAATTACTAATAATTTTTAATAAAATATATTATATATTATTTAATTTAAGTCTATGATGAAAAAGAAAATAAAAGTATAAATGTATTTGCTATAATATCATTTTATATATTAATCAATAGGGACTATATTAAGTTAAATAATTAGCAACTAAATGTAAAATATAATAGATTTAATATTAAGCGTTAATTAATCAAGTTGTGAAAGTTAATGTAAAAATTAAGTACAAATTTATTAATATTAAATACTTCTAAAATGATTTTTGTTATTTTACTAAAATTAATAGGAGGATAAAATTGTCATTGTTTTGGGTATATGATTATAAAATGATATTCTAAAAGCATAAGGGGGTAAAGTGATACTAATTGAGAGTATATGATACAATTAGGAGTACAAATGGGTAAAATGATACTCAAAGAGAGTATAGAAGGTAAAGTGAGATTTATCCTAAATTTAATAGTATGGTTTGGTTTGGTTATACTCCTAATTCGAAATTATAATATCAAAATACTGGGGGTAAAACCTTATATTATCTCAGACTAGAAGGACTAAGAATCAATATTCATAAATAGAAATCACCGTCAAAAATTTCCGAAATCCTGATTTATCAGGAAGAACAAGTATTTTCTGTACTCTTCCATTTACTGCTCTGCAAGTGAGTTAGTGACAACCCTTTTCACTTAACCAGCAATTAATTCGGCGCCCAAAAAGTTGAAGAAATTTGAAGTACAAAAATGGACCCAAAAACCGACAAGCTAGTGAGGAGGACAACAATGGTGGCCACTGTTACGGCTTCTTATTTTCTCCTCACTGCTGACTATGGCCCTGAACCCAACTTTCTTGACCCCGTAAGTGCATATGTGACCATTTTATCCGCTTAATTTATTTATTTTCGTAGAATTTGTTGTATTTGAGTTGATGATTTCTTTTAGAATCGCTTCCTCAGTACGTCATTTTGTGGAGTGTATCAGTGTATGAATTACATGTTATTGTGATTTCTTTTAGTTAATAAACTTTTCGGATTTTTTGGGGGTGGGTGGGGGAGGAGTGTTGTTTGGAGGAAATTGAAGGTTGAATCTTGGATTCGATTGCTGTTGGTGTCGATTGAGTTCAATGGAAAAATAAGTTTCTTACTGCTGAAATTGAATTCGAAGTTTAAAGTTATTGTTGACCATGGTTGTTGGGGAAGTCTCTTCCTAATAACAACAGAGTATATATAATCATTTTAGCCAAAGATGTGAAAGTGGGAAAATGGAGTTGGGAGATACTTGAATCTCAACTTGATTTAGCTAAGAAATCAAATATACCTGACCTCGGGTCATGGGCTAGCGAGGTGAAATACTTTTGTTTTGTAGGAACATGAAATAGAAAACACGTTAGACTAGCAGGTGTGATCCCTAGTTAAGACCCTCCGCTGCTTAAGTGTGTTTTAGGTTATGAGGTTGCCTAGAAAACTAGAGAGTGAAGTAATTTAGTGATAAATGTAAGTTACCCGTTGCATGGATTATTATGCCGTATTTATAGTATTGTCCAGCAAGTTATGCGGATCTCCATACACGCAGAACGATCAGAGACTTAGGTGTCCTTATAAGCTAACTTATCTACCGGTGGAAAGCACACGGGCGACCCAAACCGGGATATCAGTCGGGTTGGGTCGGGGCCCGAATGGAAAAGTCGTGGATCCTGGGATAACTTAGTGAATTTCATGATGGGTGAGGTCAAAAGGGTAATTTCAGCCTTTCCTTCATCACAACTAGATTTTAGCTTGTTATATTTGAAGCATGAAATGGGAAGGAAAATATTTTGCCCCAAAAGATAGGGTTGAAATAGAGCAGAAACGCTCCTTATACTGCTGCTAAGAACTGTGCATATTCACTTGTAAACTAGGATGAGTTTTTTAAATAATGCTCTTGGTAAGGCAGCATATTCATTTGTGTGATGGTAAACTTTCTGAGTAGTCACATGTCTAAGACCTACCTACTCTAAAGGCAACTCTGTTAGGAGGCTTCATGTGGTATTATTTATCTCTTTATCTGCAAATCCACGTCTTTTTTCAATATCGAAGACAAAAATTGATCTATTAGGACATGCTGCTTTCAAAATTGATAAATCCAATGTTGTTATTAGTACAACATCTACCCCTGTTAAATGATGGACCTTTAATTCTTTAACCGTGTTTATGTTTTGATGCATAAATGTATTTTTGAAGATTCTTGTGGTATATAAACAAACACTAGACACTTACACTTGGGATGCCGCCCTGCAAAAACTGAGAGTTTTTAATTCCTACATATGTTATGGAAATAAAGTGTGTTATATGATTTAAACTTTCGCCATTTTGATAAGCATTAGGTATGTCCATCTTAACATGTGATTCGCTACTCCTCAGGCTAGTTTTCTCATTGTTTCTCTTTTTATCTATTCCTGCACTGAATTGAAATCCCTCAACTTCTTAAATGCAGCTTATTTTTGCTGTGTTAATATCGTTGATGGTTTTCAATTCAAGGTTTATTTATGTGCAGTGAAGTTGAGCAGTATTACCTCACATAACCAGAAACCACAAGAAGTGTGCGATTTTGTTTTAGCAATCAGTAAACAATGATTTTACTGCTTAAGATATTTTTTTCACAAAAAGATTTATTTTTGATTTGTGGTTCAGATGGAAGGAGGAACTTAATCAAAATGCCTTGGGATTTTTTGTTGAATCTGTGAACATTGTACTTGGCCAATTGTTAAATTTATTTCGTTCAACGTGTTAAATTCCATCACCATTTTTGTATTTTGACCTCTCAAATGACAGCTTAAAAATGCCATATTATCAGCTGAACGGTCCGTGAAAGAGTTTATTTTCGGACCAAAGAAAGAAACTCCACAAAATGAGACCACCAAGATGCCTCCCAGTGATGCAGAAAAACATCCATAATCTGTTACATAATCATCAGCATCAGCAAGTTTTCCAGATAGTAATCTCGCAATTACTGCTAGATCAGAGTTTGTATAACCCATCAAACTGAATTTTTCCCCTTGTTCAAAGTTTCTGTAATTTGCAATATAATGCTTTTTCCTTACGGTGAATGTGATTGTTACATATCGTTTGCGCTTGTACTAAATACAATGTAACAATATGACAATGAAGGAGTTTACTAGTTAACTTCGTGTGAAGCCCTTTGCCAGCGACAGAAATGTTGAATGAGTTGTTGGCTGATATCACTATGATTGTCAATAGAGTTGGGGTGGTTCTAGCCCGATTTATGTTGTCCGTTTATTCGGATGTAGCCTTAAATAACATCACAGGTTTAGCGAGCGTTTGCAAACTCTAAAAAAAAGTGATTCTCAGCTTCTTGATTTTTTCATCGAATAGGTGAGAATCACTTCATTTTAGAGTTTGCAAACACTACTGGACAATGGAATGATCGTTGTGGATTGCAGGCTCAATAGGTAATGTCCAGTCTTGCGCTTGCAATGAATGTTATATAAGCATTGATAAAAACGATATATTTTAAGAGGCATTTTTATGTTTTCCTCGTCTAGTTTATGAACATGGAATTGGACTCCCTCGTACTGATAATATAATTGTTCTCATAATGGACGTATTTGTACTATTGCGATTATTTTTAAATTTAATCAAACTTGTAGATCATCTCCAAATCAATTCTTAAGCTTGATAATGTTTAAACTAACTTTAAAGGAAAAAATAAAAGAAGAAAGAATATCATTATGGATGAGCTCAAAAATAAATCATACTACTCGATATCCATCATTAAAACTTGTTTTGGGCTCAATTCGTTAATTTTACAAACTAAGTTTGAAAATATTTTATTTTTCTTCGTTCAACATAATGTGAAACTCTGACTGGACAAGTAAAACAATGATAATATATATGAAAAAAAATATTTTACTACTCAAATTTAATTCATATATGACTAAAATTCGTTCAAACTCGAATCAATTAATAATCATATTAGACAAACACAATTTTCATAAGTACATGAAAATTCAAACAAGGTTAAACAATTATTCGTGCCCCTATCCATTGATGTAATCTATATCTATATCTATATCTATATCTATATCTATACTATCTTAAAAGTGTGAATGTTTCTTGCAATTTTTGATTGGACAAAAATATCCTTTAGACATAGTAAAATTTTAGGACATCTAAGTAATTTGATATTTATTTAGCTTCTATTTGTTCAATTATACGACAATGTGGCCTTTTATATTCTACATTTTAAAAGTATTTATTCTTTCAGCTATAACTCTTAAAATATCTTGAATTTTCAAATAATATTAACTTCATATTATACTAGATTTCGAGAGCTTTCTAACCATATGTCACAAGCATATATATGGACTTCACATGAGATAATTTTTAAATTATAAAGTTCAACACCATATAAAAATTAATAATTTGTGGTTTTTTTATAGTTTTGTAATTTATTTAATCTTTTTTGTTTAATTATATGAGAGGTGTTCATTATAGCTAAAAAAGATTTTAGAATCTGAAAATATATTTTTTTAATCATAACACTAAGAATACTTTAAATTTCTTATAAAATCAATTTCAAATTTAAACTAGGTTTCAAAATCTTTAACTATATGTTCTAAACATATACACAAGTCGTTATAGAAGAAAATTTTAACTATTTAAGTTTAGTATGATGCAAAACTGTATATTTCTTATATTCTTTTAAATTTTATCAATAATTAAATATGTCTATTATAATTTATAAGAAAAAGATCAAATTACAATATACACAATAAGAATAAATAAAATACAAAATATTTTAGGTTGTTTTGATGATAAATAAAAAGTAGAGAAAATACATAATTCCTTTATGGTCGAAAAATTCTCCCTCAATTAGTAATATGCAATTTAAAAATTAATTTATTGATGGTTGTTAAAGAAATAATATTGAAAATAAGAGAGTTTCATATTTTATTTTTATTGCAATTTCATGTCTATTTTATTTTAATTAGCCATATCAGTAAAATAAAAAGTACAAAATAAAAGAAATAAGATTAACATGAAAAAAAAAAAGCGAACAAGGACGGAAACAAGTTTGTCGCGACAAAAACGTTACCTTTTAAACTTTAACTTTACGTTTTAATATGAATTTTACTTAATTTTCTATATATAACATTATAAGTTTTAATTTCTAATTTATTATTTTTTAATATATTATGATTTCAATCTTTCGATTATTTTATATCCTATAAACTTTAAGAACAAGTTCAAAAAAGTGTTAAAAATTGTGTATATAAATTTATAAAAAAAGGACAAACTTAATGAAAAAAAATCCATATGTATTAAATTGACATTTGTGATAAAAATTGAATGTCATTTCAAAATTACACCCTTAAAAATTATAAGTTTAAAATATCAATATAATACATATTTATAATAAAAATGTATACCAAAGTAATTAAATTTTAATAAAATGGTGTAAAAGAGTGAAACATGAGCCAAAATTAGATTAGTCTAAAAGATCATATTTGCTATGCAAAAGAAAAAATAAATAAACTCATTTAATATGTAACAATTTGACTACTGAGAAAGTAACTATATATTATAAATTATATATTAGTTCAAATACTAGCATAACATTCATAAAAACTAAGTTAATTAAATAATTACAACAAATAAGAGTGAAAACTAAGAATAAAAAATATTAAAAAATAAATGGTTATACTTGACATTAATTAGTTGAGATTGATCTAAATAATTTTGGGGGTTAATCTCACGTATATAGATAGTTTATGATTAAACCAAATGAAACATATTATAAAGATTTGAAAGAATAAAAGTAAATAGTTAAAAAAAATATATGTGGGTCATAGCTGGGAATTCTAAAGAAAAATTAAATGGCTTTCATATAATATTTATAATTTGATATTTTCGATAAAATCTCAGTTCATTTTAAAAGCACACCTTTATGACTTATAAATATTCAAGCACAAAGACAATTATTATAAAATTGGGTACAAATTATTCTAATTTTTACAAAATCAAATATTATGAAAAACTTGAAAACAAGAATCAGAAAAGTCACGGTATGTATATGAAATTGTAAAAAAAATAAATAAATAAACTAAACCTATTTAATATGAAATAGTTTGATATTTATGTCAAAGATGAATATTTCTTAAATTACATGTTAATTTAGGTACCAATATAATAATCAAAATATTCAAAATAATATTTATGTATCAAATTTATTGTGTTAAACTATATATATTACTAAATTAGAGTGAAGTGACCATGTTTAGTGCCAAGTAATATGAATTATTCTGAACATAAGGAGGCGGAAAAGAATAGTTAAGGAGGGTTTTTTTAACACTTGATATCTAAATTTTTGGCAACTATATTTTCTTATTTGATAAAAAAATTCAATCAAAATTTTAAATAAAGATTAAAGTACTATATACCATTTTCTCAATAAAGGCACTAACAAATAAAAATGGATTGATAATTATATTTTACAAAAAATAATATGATTTTGTGAACGAGATTAAATGAGATCAATTTTAAATTTACAGCATTTTCAAGCAAATATAGATTAGTTTCAGTATATTAAGAATAATTGCAATTTCCATAACTATATACGGCTCACAAAATTTACAACTATGTAAATATTAATATAACCAAAATAGTCAACTTCAATTGCAAGTACAAACTCTAATAGTATAACATATCTTTCTAAAACTTTATGAAATATAAAAAACTATATTAGTTTTTAGTTTATTATGTATAACTTTTAAAAACATAAGTGAATGCAAAAAAAAAAAAAAAATCAAACATAAAAGTTAATTTGTATTATATTTAATTATTGAAGATTAACACGTGAAAATTGTTAACTTATTTTTTCTTTCATAAGACTGTGTTTGGTTTTATTATTTATTAAATAAAGATATATTGTATGAAATTGAATAGAGTTTCAAAACTCTGATTTTGACTTATCACTTTTTCATAGTTTTATTTAATACCTGACTCTCGATGAAAATAATGGATTAATTTTTTATATATTTAGATTAATGTTTATTATTTTTAAGACACTGGAAATAGGAGGACTACAAATTTTAAGTTTAAGTGTTAATGATAAAATATTGACTTTGTTACTAGAATTAAAATAATATATGAATTTTTTGTACATATATATTCTATTGTAATTTTTTTTACATTTTTTTAATCGAAGAACTGAGATAGAATAAAAGAAGTAAGCACATGAAGTATAAGAATTTGACTAACCTTTATTTTATTTTATTTTAATTGAATAACAGTAACAAATAAAATTATGATATTTTGATGGATTTTGGTAAAATATTTAATTAATTATTTTTTTAATTAATGTGATAATTTTCATGTGATTTACTAATCATTAGTTTATGATTATAAGCTAAATTATTTGTCTGATTATGTAAAATGCATTCAATGCTAAAAGAATTCGAAAATCATGTAAGAGAAAAGACTTTTCTAGCCATAACAATGAAATAAAAGACCGATAAATGTGATTGTAAGCTAATATAAAACTTATTTCATTGTTATACTAATTGTGAAATTTTTGTGGGGTTGAGTTCTTTAAAATGACTATCTAACAATTCATATCGATCTATAATTAAAGTAAAACAAATTATATATTAAATACTGTGTAATATTTAAATTTAATTAATATTTATTTCACTTTTTAATATTTTAATATTAATCAATAGAATTATTAAATAATAAAATTATTTAGTAAAGTCATGTGGATCACGTGCGACGCACGTGTTTCTTTCTTACTAGTTCATATAAAATGCTGATTAATTGACATGCACCATGGCAAAGAGAAGTAATTTGAGTTCAGCCCTTGGGGACATAACGGTCCTTTCACACCCAACATGTGTAGGAACCTCAATCACATGTTTTAACTGTCACTAACTACCTATCCAAATAGCCTCTCTCACCTAAAAAAACATTCCATTTTTCACACACTAAAAACACACACTGCCATGTCCACTTACCTCCCCAAACCTCTCCACCCCATTCTCCAAAACCCTAATCTCAAAAAATCCCACAAATGACAAACCCTATTCAACACTCTGCAAAAATATCTCCATCTTCTTCTTCTTGTTACTCTTCCCATTTTACCCCCAAAACCCTCTTCAATTTCCACCCATCGCCCCTCCCCTTTTCCCCCAAGACTTCCCACAAAACCCCCCTCAAATTCCTCTGTTCATGCCAAAACCCAGAAAATTCAAACCCTTCTCCAAATCAAGATTGGACCCTTTTATCGATTCTCCTAGCTATACCCGATTGGGCCGACACCATAAAAGAAAGAGGCGTGAGGCAGAAAAGATCCTTGTACGGGCACGAAAATTGGGTTCAGCACAGAAGCTCTTCGAGACATGTGAGGCATTTTGTTACGAGCTTAAGTTCGCGCGTGATTTTGTCTTTAGTGCCGCCTGTAATCGTGTTCACGTCAGTGGCGGCTATAATCGCTAGTTATAATTCAGCGGTTTTAATGAACTGGCTGCCGGAGTTTTTCCCGGTTTTGAGGGCCTCTTCTCTGCCGTACCAGCTGACGGCCCCGGCTCTGGCGCTGCTGTTGGTTTTTAGGACAGAGGCTTCGTATTCGAGGTTTGAGGCAGGGAAGAAGGCTTGGACTAAGGTTATTGCAGGGACTAATGATTTTGCCAGACAGGTGATTGCTAGTGTGGACAGCCCGGGTGATGCAATGCTTAAAAAGGCGATTTTACAGTATATCAAGGCATTCCCAGTTGCTCTTAAGGTTTGTATGTTTACCAATCTGTTGTCTTTTTTCTTTCTAAAAGTTGGCATTGTATCTCAGTTATAAGTTTATTAGGTCATATATAGTTGGTTTGTGTTAAGTTATTTGGCAATTGATGTTGAATGCCCTGAATTGTGCTTAGTGGGATTTCTTTTATTAGTCGGAATTTGTATTACCTCATGTAGAATGTAAAGGAAAGCAAATTGTTTGATTGTCTGGGAACTCGGTGTACTTAGATAGCATCTTATCGGTGAGTGTTGATTGGGACAAAAACTCGAGAAATAAAAACTCACTTGAAGATGTTCATAAAAGCGAAATTGGTTTCCATGTCAGTGGGTTTGGCTAGAAATGCGGACACGTGGATTTTTCCGACCAAATGACTCAAGTGGAGGGTTTTTTGAAAATTAAGGGATTGTTTTGCAAATAGTGGTTTCTGCAAGATTATTACTGCCTATAGTTATAAGACTAAAATTGCAATTTAGCTAGATAATATTGCAGATTTCTAAATGTTTGTCTTAAATGATTGAAATACGCCTTTTCAATGCAGTGTCACATCACTTATGACTCAGATATTGCACAAGATCTTCAGAATTTGCTCGAGGCAGATGATCTAGCAGTAGTTCTCAGTTCAAAACACCGTCCCCGTTGCATTATTGAGTTCATCTCTCAAAGCCTGCAGTTGCTTGATATGGGGCCAACAAAACTCAATATGCTGGTTAATTCCTTTCTTTAGCACCAAATTTTATGAGTTGCGTTTCAATTTACAAGCATGATTAAAGGGCAATCTTCAATAGCTCTAGATACAAATTTCATTATTTATTTATGTCTGGATTGCATTTGCAGGAATCAAAACTTAGTTGTTTTCACGAGGGAATCGGGGTGTGTGAACAGCTCATGGGTATACCTATCCCTCTGTCGTATACTCGGTTGACCTCAAGATTTCTAGTCCTTTGGCATTTTACTCTTCCAATCATACTTTGGGATGATTGTCACTGGATTGTTGTGCCTGCTACTTTTATCAGTGCTGCTTCTTTATTTTGCATTGAGGAGGTAATTTTCTTGGCCTTTGCTATGATCTTCAGTCGGTATATTTGCATGGCAACAACTTGAAAACATTTCCCAATAATGTTTCGAATAATAACAAATCTTACTGAGGTTTGACCTAATTATAAAAAAAAAAAAGCCCAGCTATCTTCAAACATACAAATACCCCCTTGACATTTCTGTTTTACAAATTGCACCCTCGGGAAGGAGGGAGATATTTGTTAGGCAAATACAAACCTCAAGGGTGTTTGTCCTTAAGGGGGTATTTGTAATTTTGAAAAATGACTCGAGTTATTTGTAATTAGGTTAAACCTTAGACATAGTTTTTATAATTACCTCTAATTTCTCTTGAGATTTTCACTAATTATATGATATATGGGGCTTCACTTCTATACACTTTTGATCTCTCTATTTGCCCAAACCAATCCTCGTTGCACATCATTGAGGAGGTATTTTCTTGGCCTTTGCTATATTTACATGACGGAAAAACATTTCCCAATATATTTTCGGGATAATTACAAAACTTACGCCAGAGGTTTGGCCTATTATAAAAATACCCAGCTAACATCAAATACAAATATCCCCGTGACGTTTGGTTCTATTTTACAAATGGCACCATTAGGAGGGGCACATGAGTTAGGCAAATACAAACCTCACGGGGCATTTGTAACACCTCACGAAGGTATTTGTAATTTTGAAAGATAGCTTGATTTTTTCAGGGATAGTTACAAAAACTACCCCCGAGGTTTGAAGTACTTACGAAAAAACCTAGAGAATTTTCAAATTACAAAAAAAACGTGATAGTTAAATGTAAGGGAATAACCATAATACTTTTGCAAGTGTAAAGGGGTGTTTGAAATATTTTTGCTTATGAAGGGGGTAAATTTTAATACAAGACCAAATCTTATGGGGATTTTGGTAATTTTCAAAAACCTCTGTTTTTTTTTTTTTTTTTTTTTTTATAATTACCCCAAACCTCATGGGTAGTTTTTGTAATTATACCTTTTTTATATACAATTTGGTTAAATCTTAGGGTTAGTTTGTAATTATCTCGAAGTTTTCTTAAGATTTTCACTAATTATATATGATATATGGGGCTTCATTCGTATACACTTGAATCTCCCTATAGATCCAAACCAATCCTCAATGCACATCATTTTTAACTAACTTCAAAAACTTTTTGCAGGTGGGTGTTCTTATTGAAGAACCCTTCCCTATGCTTGCTCTTGATGAGCTGTGCCATATGGTTCACAGCAGCATCGAAGACATTATGAGAAACGAGAAGTTGATCCAGGCTCGTGTAAATGCAAAAAGAACGATTCGTTATAAGAAGCGCTCTCCCAATGGCTGGCCAACAACCTCTTCAGAAGAGAGACAACTTGGTTGAAAAGATTTTCTTGGGTGTCTTATGGAAAAAGAGGTGCATATTTTTGGTGTTAGATGAATATAAATTATACCTGTCAAAATGAGTACATATGGACTTGTTCTTCTCCTGGATATGTGTATATATGTGATTCTATCATTCTGATCTCTAGATATCTGAAGCATATATGTCTGAGTCTCATACTCCTTACGGTGTTTCAGTTTCATCTGGTGTTTCAATTAACCATGTGAGCGCCAAATATACAATATAATGATACTATTTTATACACGTGACATTCACCAAATACGAGAATAAAAGCATGACAACTTTATGTTGTTGCGACAATCTGAACAATAGGGTATTTTGCTAGATGATAATTTTTCCAGTCAGCATTTGATGTGATGGATCTGAAAGTATTATTATTATATTAGTTAGCAATATCCATAAATATTCCTTATAGAGCGTCGAACCAATAGGTAGGTGCATTGGTAAAGATTTCATGATTACTTTGTCTCATTTGAACAGTTTACCATTAACTATTTATTTTTAAGGGGGAAAATGGGAAATGGGGACATTGGGGTGTTCTGGAGGGAATGGGATGAGATTTCACATCTGGGCCAGTTAGCATAGTAGAAATACGCCACTTGGGCTACATGCCTACATTCCAATCTCAGTATTTTCTTTTAGAAGGAATAGTTTACAAGTAACTATTCATTACAAAAGAAAAGGTAAATTGCAAATTTATTATTGTAACAGTAAAAGATGGGACGAAATTGTTTTTTTTTTTTTGAATAGTTTTGGCAAAATCACCCTATATTATTAAAAAAGAAAAAAAACTCTTGAATTTGGTCTTTAATTCGCCGATAATCTCAAAATTGTTTGGAGCATGTGTACCCGATACCTTAGAGATTTTCAAATTTCCGGCCAAAAGTTACAGTATTTGTTGATGTAGTTATTGGGTAAAATATATGGCCGGAAATTTTTTTGGTCGAAGGATTTGAAACTCCCAATTTTTTGTATTCATGTGCAATTCGCATGAGATTTTCCGAGCAATTTTGAAAATTTGAATGAATTGAGGACAAAATCTAAGAGCTTTTATAAGATATATGTTGATTTTACAATGTCAATCATGTAACGGGATACGACTAGAGCAATTATTTCAACTCATCACCATCTCATTTTCCATACAGGTGGAAAAACCTACGATGATAACGGTTTTGGAATTTCATCTCATTTTTCCTTTATATAAAGGTCGCGACAAGGACATCTGGCGTAAAACTTTGCTACTTTGTCTTTTGCATTGATTTATAGTGTTAACTAATTTTAGACAATTAATTGACACTATAAACTTCAAGTCACTTATCCCGACATAGTTGGAATAAAGATGCATTTGATGATGATGAGATATCCTACGATGGAGGGTGATGGGAATCAAACCTCAGATTCTGTTCTGGACTTGTGGCTTGAGAATTTTAACCACTTGATCACTATCTGATTATCAAGATACATGATAACTTTGCCAAATAAAACTAAAAAGTGACAAATTTTGCCACACTCCTACAATAGTTGCAGACTAAAATTACAATTTACTAATTTGTATTTCATGATGGGAAAACAATTTGAGACAATGATAATATTTTAAACATGAACATCTCAACTAGAATATTGTGTTTGGAGTTGTCAATGGGCTGGTTTGGGTCAGCCAGGTCCTACCCTGCGGGTCAAGTGAAAAAATCGAGTCGAGTCAAGTCAGACCAAAATTCCATTAAGCCGCACTTATTGTGGCTTAGCCAAACCTAACATGTGTATTTTTGATCGGATCATTGGGCTTGTCGGGCTTTAGGCACTTGTCGGCCAAAACGAATCTAGTTTTTTCCGGGCCGCTAAATAAAGTCTAATACAAGCCTATATGCGGATTGGCCATGCCGAGTCAATTTTCCGACTTGAACCTCCACCACCAAGGATTCTCCAAGTTTCCACTTAAAATCAAAGCAATAATGCAATCCTAGATCACTTCACGAGAAAATGCCCAATTGTTTCAAGAAGAAAGACACAAGTCATACACCAACCTACAAATTCAATGTTTTTAGATGGTAAAAAAGTAAAAAACCCAACATATTCATACGAAAATTCAAGAGAGTACAAACCATCAGTATTATTAACTTTTCATTTGTGAAAATAATTCTGATGGATTTTTAGTTAATCGGAAATGAGTGTATTTATATAAATATATTGACCCTGATAAATAAATTGTTGATCGTAAAACTGCATAAAGAATGATGATATGTATTAATTTCTTTTAATTAATCTGTAAATAAATACATAAAAATTTATGTATTTATTTACAGATTTTAAATCCACATATCCTGGGTCCCACTTATAAGCGCCGGATTTCAATTATTTCCCTTCACCCTTTTTTCTTATCATTTTCCCCCTTTACTTTCCCCAACCCACCACAAAATCACATATCAGCCCTCTTTACATTTCAAATTTTCAAAAGTTTATCCAAACCCTAATCCCCAAATTCTTTCCCTTCCAGACATTCGCGCACAAAGGAATCAAATTTGTCTAAAAAACTCTAATGTCAACCCAAACCCGAAACGACGAAGCCTCGGACCTCCAAGAAGCTGCAGAAGAAGAAGAGGTGTTAAAGCTAGAAGAAGAAGTGGAGCAAATGGCTCAGAAAATACTCGAATACCGAACCACTCTCCCAGATCAACTCAGCTCAACTCTCTCTTCTCTTCTCGCTACTCAGAGACCCGTTTTACCGGCCCATTTCGTCGACGAAGGGTCCGAACCGGAAACCCGAACGCTGCCCGGCGCGGACTCAGAAGCTTGTGTCAGCCAGGGTTCGTAGCTTTCTTACTCTTCTAGTTACCAGACAGAGCAAATGGCGTAGTTCGTTTTATTTCTTTGAAGTAATTGAAAGAATATGTTTCCATTCGGCATTTTTGTCAAATTTTCGTGTACAATGTTTAATGGAGGTTTCTTTTGCTGCAATATCCAAATGACTTGAATGTGAGTGCATAATCGCACACGTCAGATTTTTTTTTTAATTTTTTTCTAGGGTTATCATACTTTCTGTTTGTTAATTTAAATGCATTTTCTTTGAAGTTTTCTCTTGTCTGGATTTTCATGTTTTACTCGTACATGGTCAAATGAAAACGCATTGCAGAAGTTTCTTTTTCTATTATATATGCAACAAATCAAGCATATCTGCGAAGTCATCTTGACGATTAGTCTATATTTGTGGTTACCCGTAGGTGTGTGTGTTAATTCAAAATAAAACGTGCTTAGCTCAACCGAGTAGGGGTTGAGCAACTACAATGTAAAGCCTCCACTGGTGATCTGATGGTATGATTTAGGGAATTTAGAACAAGCAGGGTAGCTTTGCGGGCTTGAAATGATACTTTCTTATCTCTCATAATTCCATTGTCTATAGGTTATTGTAGGATATGAGCTTTGGCTTTGTTTGGGTTATGGTTAGTCCATACTCTCTGCCAGGACTTTATATTAGCACATTTTCGATGCAGATCAAATGTGGGTACTGGATTTTCGATTTGTAGTTCAAATTCTCCCTGACCTTGTTTTAGGTTGTGCATTATCTTTTCCTTTTTTGAAAGGGCTGTGCATTATCTTTTCGATTGTGCAATTGAGGATTCATTTGAGACAATGGAATGGGAATAAAAGTAGAAATAACATACTAATTTGAATTGATTTATCATGGACCAGTTACCTGGTTTCCGCACGTGTGACTGAGCATGACTTTGGGGTGTCAATATTCTGCTTTGGGGTTGGCACTCTATATCCAAGTCAGCAGCATCATTGTAGCGATGTTCTTTGTGATGTATCTATTTTTCTGTACTGAAGAACTCATTTTTTTTTGTGCTGTTTTGTCACTTTATATCTTGGCTAATCCCAAAGAAATGTCTTCATTGCCTTTCTGTGTGTGAGTAATATTAGGGTTAATTACAAAACCTACCCTATAGGTTTAGCCATAATTGCAAAAAAATCCAGTTATCTTTCAAAATTACAAATAACCCCTTGACAATTGTTTTTATTTTACAAATTGCACCAAAATGCATCCTCAAGAGGGGGTATTTGCTAGGTAAATACAAACTTCAAGGAGGTGTTTGTTACACTTTAAAGGGTATTTGTAATTTTGAAAGAGAACTGTTTTTTTTTTTTCGTATCTAGGCTAAACCTCGGGTAGTGTTTGTAATTATCCCTCAAATTGATGAGCACCAGTTTCTACTTTCTCAGATGTATTTCTTCTTTTTGTTTGCAAAAGAAAATGCTAAGGAAACCTTTTGTTCAACACCGGGTGTTGCTGCAATATATGCGCTAAATAAATGTTGAATTAATTAGATGGGGGTTTTCCTGCCTCCTTCAGACTATTAGAATTTTCATGGGTTGTTTAGTTAATACTTAAACTTTTTATTTTGTAGGTTCGATGAGAGAGAACATGGCGTTGTCAGCCATAGACGATTCGGAAGAAGCTGAGAAAATTCAACTCCTCAAACAAAAGATTTCAAGTAATGCCTCTGCACTGCCTGTTGTCCTGAATAGGATGAAAGAATATATGGCCAGGATTGATAAATTAGAGTCATCCAATGTGATTATCCATCCTGCTTTTAAAAGGAAACGCACCAGTTGATTGAGTTATCGTGTTTGATGTTTTCTTTCATTTGGTCTTTCTTTGACGGAATTTGTTGTTATGCTCGACTATTCAAATTATCTCCTAGCTAGATGAAGTAGACGATTGACCTACAAACACTTACGAAACTGGATCTGTTGATCGGTCTTGTTTGTAATTAGCTAGAAGCATCGATTTATACAACACATAGTAAATTGATGTTTGTAGGTTTAGTTGATGATGTTTTAGTGCAAGGAAGCATATGTAACACCATTGAAGTTTACAAATTTACCAATAATAGTTTGCCTGTTGGACTACATTTTAACAGACATGATCAAACATCTGCTAAATTCAAATGATCAAACCATTAGTCAACTGGACCATTTAAAAACAAATATAAACATTAACATTACAAAGATTGCCATTTTAGTGTCTCATAAGAATGCTGCATATTCATTTAAGATAAGGTGCCAACTGTTATAGGCAATTAATTGTTTATGAAGAAAAGGACATAAACATGCTTAAGATTTTCCCATAGAAACTAATCTTTGCCACAATATATTTCTATAAAGACCTTTGATTACCACATTAAATTCCAAAATAGAATATATGATACTGATTCTATATTTGCACACGGCAACTTCACAATTTTGATTGCACAGCTGAATCTGGTGTTCTGACCCTCCTCAACAAGCCCTCTTGAGTCAATGAAATTACAAGCTGGCGGTAACAAATTTATCAGAATATTTATATACAAAATTTCAAAAAAATTATCCATATCAATATAGGGATAATTACAAACTTAACCCTAAGGCTTGGGTTAAATTACAAAACAACCCACACATTGAACACATAATCAAACTTCAAGGGTCTTTTTGTGATTTTCAAACATCACTTGTTTTTTTTTTAAATTGTAACTAATCCAAACCTCAGGGTAGTTTTATAATTATCTCTCTGTCTCTCTCCCTCTCTCTATATATATATATCTATATATATATATATATATATATATATTTATACTATGTATGTTTGAGAATTCAGATGTATGAATATGATTATCATCATTTATTACCTCTCCGTTCCTGGTAAACATTTGTCCAGAAACAAACCCACGCGCACTATAAGCATTTGGACTATCAACCTGGAAGAAAAGAATGCCTTGAACATTTAAAACTTAAAAAGGAAATTAGTTCCATTGAGAACTTGGAAATGAGTTATAGCTACTCACCACAAAAAGCAGCCAATCATCAGCCCTGAAAGGCCTGTGAAACCACATCCTGAGAGAGTAGAGGAGATTATGCAAGTATTTGGACTGCATTGTCCTATGTGAAAAGAAAGGGCAAAGCCCAAACTACAAATGTGGAAACTTTAAGGTATTGGACAATGAAATCGTGTGGAGACTTAGTTATTCACAGAGCAACTATGACAATAAACTACATATTTTCGGTCTATTTAACATTTATTACCTTTTTTACTACGCTAGAGAAGATAAAAGAGACTCTGTTCGATGGTCGGTCCTTCTCAGATACAACCACAATCGGTTCAGAAGAGGGTTATTGGAATAGTGTCCTAAAATTTCTTGTAAGTTCACATATACTCGAGAGAATCATAAATTGTAATGTGTTTGACAAACTCAAACTGTATAATTCAAATAAGGGATAATTACAAAAACACCCCTAAGGTTTGGGCTAATTACAAAAAAACTCAGAATTCTTTGAAAATTACAAAAAAAAAACCTTGAGATTTGATTTTGTCTTACATTTTTCTAGTTGATTTTCAAAAATATTTCAAAAAACCCCCTCACATTACAAAAATATTACAGTTACCCCCCTTAAATTTAAGACAAAATGAAAAATCTCTGGGTTTTTTTGTAATTGACCCAAACCTCAGGGGTGTTTTTGTAATTATCCCTTCAAATAAAGATAAGAGTACTATTTTATCAAGCACTCTTAATTCTCATTTGGAGTTTTCATATGCCATTAGGTAAAAAAATTCATTACGCTAATAAGTACGGCAGGATTATGCATTTACCATTATAGAGGTTATGAATAGTTTGAGCCAAGTATATTTAGTCAGTTCGCCTAATATGTTAAGAAAGGTCAAGCACAGCTTGTTCAATCAATGCAAATGGAAGAATCTGTTAGATGCTTTTAAAAAAAGAATCTGTTATACTGTGAATTATGTGGACACTCACGAGTGATCTAGGCTGACAGCAGATGACTTCAAACCCTTTTCACGATGAGGATTAAAGCTGACTTGGAGAAAAATAAGATCAGAAGCATATGCCGCAACACATCTGCACAAAAGCCAAGCAGCCGCAAAGGTACATGATAAAAATGTCGGCACAAAGAAGACAACTAACAACACAATAAAAGATACAAGTTAAAGAAACAATACTAATTTGATATACTTCAACCAAGCTTCACTACTAGAAAAAAACATAGACAAACAAGGTGTGTGTGTGTATTAGGAACCAGTTTTTGTTTAGGTTTCCAAACTTTACCAACAGTAATTGAAGTTTAAACAGCAAAGGCATCAAGCACCAAAATTAACGTCCACATTAAGATCAGTTCTTACATACAGTCTATGGGCTCAAATGTAACTTTTTGGTACTTTTGTTGGGTGATTGGGCTGTACGGTAGAGTTCAGAAATTATATCATGTGCAACAGATATGGGACCCAAGAGATAAGACATAATGACACATCTCATTTCTGCTGAAATAAACCATATTCTGATTCCAGTGCACATCAATAAACTGTGTCCTCAGCTTTGTGCAATAAAAAAATTCCAACACACTCTACAGAAATTAGATCATAGGTAACGCAATTCCTGTAACAACACTATAGTAAAGCAGATAAATAGATCTCATTTTAAAACTAATGCTTAAAGTGTTCCAAAGAAAAAGTTTTTTAAGGATTGAAAGAAAATTGGATTACTCCAAAATGTCAAATTGCAACAGGACGAAATAGATTGCACCATCATTGTACAAATCATAAATCGCGTTAAATCTCTAAGATAAGCAACTTTAGTTTCACCTTTGCCAATCAAGCAAATATGCCAGTTACAAAGACTGCAAACAGAGACTCTCTTACCTATGCAAAGCCTGTTCATCAGAAAGCGTTCCTTTTGCTCTAAACCAGTACCTTAAGCTGCAGAGCAGTTGCAGAAACATAAAACAAACGAGAACTGCAAATCTTTTCAAGTATTTCAGTCATTACAATAAACTCAATGGATAACAAGGAGAAAACGTGAAACCTTGGAGGAGACTTCGTCTGATTGGTGGAGGTATTAGGTGCACAGAACCTAATCTCTATGGGCCAGGGAACAAATTTAGTATTAGCGACCTTGTTCCGATATTTCCTGTGAAAAGTAAAGTTTATAATCAACAATTTCAAATATTGTAGCTTCAGAAACTATTTGCAAGTATTTCACATTGTTTAAATGAAAACCCTCAAATTCAATCATGAAAAGATTAGAACATAGAAGGACTAGAAAGGAATAAAACCATAAATATATATTAAGGACAAGGATTTTGAGATGGAAACTATATCCATGTTGAAGGTTTCTTCTGTCGCTATCTTCGTAATTAAGCATAAGCAGAAATGTAGTGAGAGCAACCCAATAACCGGGCCTTTAATTACCAACAAAGAGCTGTTGCGAAGAAAGAAGTTTCCTAATAGCCACTATGACATGCAGTGTTTAATTTGTTTCAACTCTGACAACTTAGTAAAATCATTCAGCTCTGTGTAAGTTTTCCTTTTATTCCTCTGCCTTAGCAAGATATCTTATTATGTATTGACACCTGAATCTTGACACCTGCCGAAAACTACAGTCGAACATGGATAGGCGTAAAAATATATATATATATATATATATATGTATTTGTTTATTCTGCATTTGATCACTTAAGCTTGCATAGTTGATAGAAGAAACAATCAATCTATATATCAAACTTCTTGTATTTACTAACCAGAAAGATCCCTGATCATGTATCCAAACTTCTAGTAGGAATGTAAGTACAAGATAAGCGTAAAATCCTTTGAAACCACATGCAAGTACATTTGTATAACGAAGGTGAAGATAACAGTCTAACCTGGGAAGACGAGGATCAATAAGACGTCTTTCTCGCAACTCTTCCATTGATAAAAGCTGAAAAAAGGGATAAAACCTCAAACACCATAGAAGAAACAGTCGAACCTTTGGGATTTATGAAACCACATTTTGCAAACCTCTTCTGGATCAGGCACGGAAGGCATTGATGCCACCTGGTGACTGAATCCTTCTTCCTCTTTCTGTAATTGTTAGCATTGCATTTAGATAAGTTCCAGTCACAGCACAAGGAAATAATTTCAAAAAAAGAGCAACATATGGCATTTTCAATCTTGGTAAAATCCAAGATGTGTCACCAAAGTCATGCTTATTTAATTTCAATAACAACGGTCTGCATATTATCTCAATATAAATATAAAAGTGTCTTTAGCCATATAAATTAATGCAGACCCACACACTCCACATAACCTGTTGTTAACACCATATGCATCAAAAAGAAATAATTTGTGAAACTATTCTCACTTTTATGAATTGGTAGCATTAGGCTCCTATAGAAGAGAAGCAGAATCAATTATCACAGTCAAAAATTGGGAACAACAAGAATGACCGATTTAGGAAGAAAAATATGATCTTACTGGAGTTGCCGAGTTGGATAGTTGGAGATTTAGTGCAAGAAAGCAGGACAAGATATTAACCATTTAGTTTTTGCATTGTCTTCTGCATTCGTCGTAGAGATTGAAGAGTACTAAGTGTTCTCCATTGGTTGGACTCAGAATTCCATTCTTAAATGCATATAGTCATAAAAATAACTACCTGAAAAAACTTGAGGGACTGGCTACATGTTCTATTTATGCCTGCCTATTGATACTTATTGTGCAACTTTCACCTCTCCAGTGATAAATATTACTAAGAAAATAAAACTGGCGTTGGTGTTTACCCATAAATTCAAGCTGCCAAACAACTTTGATAAAAAATACAAGGAATGATTGAAAGGAATTCTTTCAGCTTTAATGAATCCACAAATTATTGGGGAAAAAATCTTCTGTTGCAACTTTTACAGCTCATTTCATGTGCTTAAAATCAACAAAACTAAGGTCTTAACTGAAAGAACTTTTACAGTAAAGCTTAAAATTTGTTTTTATCAAATTTCTCTACGATTTCTGCGATAAATTATTTACTCCACATTCATTACGCTGTTTCCCTGTACTTTCAACTGAGTGCTAAGCACCATATAATATGCGACCAAAAATAAATCACTGATTATTAGCCTTCACTTGAATGTTTATAGGACTACCTTTAGTTTATATTGTTAAATATAGGTAGCACAAAAACATGAGAGATCAAAAAGAGAATCAATATTAAATTGACAGTTACCTGAAAAGAAGCAATCAATGTAAACACAACATTCCCTTTCTGTATAGCTTCTACCCTTCGGGTTGCAAAGCTTTTTCCATCACGTACACGGTGCACTTGGTATATAATTGGTACTGAAACCATTGCAATCCATCTTTTATGTAAATATCGAGTTTATTTTAGATAAATCTTCTAATAAGTTATGTTATCACAATGATGGTAAAGCAACAAAGTCCCACCAAATTAGAGGGAACCTGTTTTTGGTTAGGCTTCAAAATCATGTTGCTTTATAATAAATGCAGAAGCTGTCAAAGTGGCAGTGCACAGTCCACAGCCTACGGCAGGGTCTAACCCATCAAAGCATCAACTAAAACTGATCTATTTAAATGCCAAATATTCTGAAGTAGTCTACATTTCCAAAAACATACAAGAATCTTCTGTGAACTCAGACATATCGCCGTACTCTATGGCTGAGTCCAAAATAAGCACTTGTAAACTTTTCATACGCTTGATTTTAGCCAAAGTTCAAGTGCCTGACATCTCAATCATGCTTTGGAAACAATGCATGTTCATACAAACTATTCTTTTTTTTAGCAGCTAACCTTATTTCAGTAAGCTTATGGATCAGTAGTTTATTCAAAGTAAAAAAGTAGTAGTTTAGGATGAAAAATCAACAAATGAAAGTTGGTTGCCTTAATTACATTATCAATTTCCAAGAACTACATGCACCATGTAGTATGTTTATACTTGCTCCACCATATGTTTCTTGTAGTTGGAGGCAGCAACTTAGAGATCACATAAAGAATGCACAAAGTGTCTTTCGGTCCTCAGTGGTCCAAAGATTGAGCAAGAAATATTTATTTCATGGTATATTCCCTAAAAATAATTCTATGCACTGGTATATCCAGTCAGCAATTTAGTAATTACAGGGCCCGAGGCGTGTCAATCTATATCTTGAGACAGTACTCTGAAATATAATCAATGGGGTCAAACAAAACCAATTGGTGGTACTGTTTCATTTAGTTGCATTGAAGAAAAGTTTTTCCAATGAATGGTGTGAATATAACGTAAGCATCAACAATGTATATGTAACTCAACGATCAAAAACTTTTGAACAGGATAACATGACCTTGAGAATTTGAGTGAAATGAAATTGGATTATATAAAATAGATATATCACACATGTTCGTGATCATTCTAATTCTTCTTGTATTCATAAACAAGAAATTAGCAAGAAAACTAAGACTTTTGAGGAAACTGATTTTTTTATGGAAACTTACTGTCGAAGTCACCAACAAGAAGGAAGTACGCATGCAAACTGTGAACAATCTTTAGACAATCAACGGTTTTACATGCTGCTGCAAGTGCCTGCACTCATTAGCCAATTGTGGACAATCAGTGTAAAAGCTCCTGCTTATAGAAAGGCTTCTAAGGGAAAAGAACAAACAAAAAAAAGACCCTATTGGTTGCCAGGCCAAATGGAGACAACCAGGATACAAAGACATACATGTCCCCATATGTAGAATATATCTGTAAAGTTGTTCAATTCAACAATACTGAACCAAACACTTGGAAAACATTCCTTGGCCCCTAAAATGAATTAGAAACAATATAATTCCAAAAGCACGCTCAAGCATACCTGCCCGACAAACTGCCCCCCAAACACTTTTCCAAATTTTGGAGCATCTGGCAACGTGATACCCTGAAAAATGTTAACCTACAATGGACACAAACCACTCTTTTAAGAACAAAATTCTCAAATTCACAACACAGTCCAATCCAGCAAACTCTCAATGCAATCATAAGTATCAAAATAGGAGTGAACAAATTTACCCAGTGTCAACAAATGATGATGGATTTTGGAAGAATCAAAACAAATGAAAGGCAGCAGAGGAAAGTGTCATTTCTGGATATTCATCCTCTAGGAAACATCTTAAGAGGATAAGAAAGTTCAAAGCATAGAGATCCAATCACTTATATAAACTTTAAGCGAAGTAATTCCTTAATATAATTACCTAAGTAACAGTATAAGTATCTTGATTGAAACTGACATCAAAACAGTATCCTAAAAAGGAGCTTCTTGTTTTAGACAACATGAGCATAATCCATTTTCTTTTCAAAATGAAATGATAAGGAAATATTGTTCCTGGCATGTCCTTGAGCTGTTTCCCTAAGTTTAAATTAAGCTTGCATGTGTTAACATTGCTTCAAACGGTGATATTTGAGTTAAAAATAACCCTCCTCACTCTTTCTCCTTACTATCAGGGAGACAAGAGGATTGGCTCTATTTGCAAACCGAATATCAAATATAGGGAAGTGAGGAAACATTCCAAAAGGTCCATCAGCAACAAATACTGTTTGCATATGAATGTATCAGTTACCCTGGTCAAAACTTCGAAGGAAATAAAACATAACATGCCAAAGACAAGTAACTTCTTGGTACATACATCTACAGGATCTAGGTGTAGAATGCGTTCCACAAGTGGGCGTTTCTCCTGTGTCTCATCGGCACTCCAAATAGATTTGGGTTTTAACAAATTAGTGTGCTCCTTAGGAAGGACTAAGCAAGTCAGCTGCCACCATAGACAAATGTGTCAGTAGTTTCCACAGTGCACATGTTGATAAATGAACATGGATTATCAGTAATGTGTATTTGTCATAGGAAGCAGTGGACTGCATAAAGAACAGAAGCACCTTCGACAACGCAATCACATCTGCCGGCTGAGTAGATGATGTCATACCTGCAAGAGCATCTAAGCCTTGTAGAATGTTCTTATACAATATCCAGAAAATGCATGCAATAAAATTCTTCTGGAATGTTAACAATTCCTCAGTAATATGAACCTTGCAGTGGGTAATATTATATTTACTCGTACAAACAATAAAAATTTAAAGCAGGTCCACGACAAAATAGCACATGAGTTGCATCTTCTACCAAAGAAAGAAGCTCAATGTACAATGAAACAAGCTAAATTCATAAAACACGGGTAACATAGAGCCCATCAAGTATATCAACCCAACATATAAAAGATAAAATGGATGTACATGATAGAAAAGTTAAGAATCGGCATCTAACCGTGACCAAAAAAATCGAACTGCTTTAATTGGAATTCAGGGCGATTTCCATCATCTGCGTAAAAGGACCCTGAGACTTCAGCCTACAAAGCAATAACGCTTGGTAACAAACCAAACCATCACCACAAACATAAACTATTCATCACTTGTCAATAAATGAGAACCAGACTTACCTCTCCCTCCCATATGAAATAAATCCCATCCGCAATTTCTCCTTCACGAACTACATAATCTCCTTGATCTTGATTATTGCATGATGTGAAAGAGATTAGATGATGGACAGAAACAGATAATGTATCAAGACATAGCACCAAAAGTTTTTTGAAATTTCGCCCCCTACCTATCTATCTATTGTTTCTAAAGAAAATATATCTATCTCTACCCCTAGTCTTTATTTTCCAGCTCCGTTCCTGAGTTTGATTACAGCTTGTTTCAGATAAAACATCCAACAATCAATCCGAGCTCAACAAAAACTCCAATTTCGACAAGAAATTCCACCAAAATTGGACAATTCGATTCGATCACAACCGCAAACACGACAATGTTCGCATTTTCACAAAACAAATAAAAACTAAAATTGCAGCTAAATTACCGTAGCGTTTGACGGAGACTAATTGAGCGATTCTCTTAAGAGACGAGCTGGGAAGCCTCTGGAGCAACGGCACACACCCCAAAAACTCGATTACTGCCCAATCAAATAGATAATTTAAAAAATAAAACCATAACCACTCGAAAAATGAAAAGAAATGTAAGCAAAAAAGTAATAAATTGAGCTAACCTAATTCGGAATTCATGGCTATGGATATTAGGCAATAAATTCTCCTTCCAGCGCCGAACTCTACACTGAGTTGCGGAGAATCGAATTCAAAAAAAATTGTAGTTGTAAATCAACAGGGAGTGTGATCTGCTGTTAGTCGAAACAGGATATGATCAATCGTTGTTGTCCGACCACTTTAAACGTGGGCCGTTAGATTCGGGTTTGAATCAAGAAAAGCTGCTGACATTTTAAACGTGTTCTCTTACAGGTCTTATCATGCTGTATCCAGTGTAGTACACTTGGTGGTAGGTGGATGAGGGAACCAAGGTCGAAAAGATTGAAAAAATACCTAAGATTCCGTAACGAGTAGATACTTCCGCAATACTTCCGCAGGAGGCGAGACTCTATCCAGATCTGCCACTCGTTGGGCGACGCCCTACCAGTGAGAACTACTAGGCAGGAAGGTCTTAGACCACATGTACCCTGACCTACTATGTTCCTGTGCCTTTTTTTTTAGCTATGATCCAAGGCCCCGGAAAAATTGCCCGAAGGTGTTCAGGTTAAGGGGTCAAAGGTAGAGTCGGGAAGGTAAGGGCTAGGGCTTGACTCATTTGTTTTAGGACGAGCCGGTGGGGGAAGCCTCGGTCATTTTTTTTGTTCTGCTCCCCCCCGAGGGAGACTTGCTCTAAAAATGAAGAAAGACTTCTCAAAAATGAGCCTATATATATCGCACTATTTATATAGATGAATGACTAAGAAGGGGTTTGGCTGAGTTTATAAACTATTCAAACATCTTAATAAGATGTTTGATATAAGATGTTTGAAAGCTTATAAGTTGTTTAAATTGTCTTGTAATTTTTTTAGAAAAAGGTCTTATAAGTTCCCAAAATAAGATGTCAGGAGATTATTTGTTTTTAAAAAAGTAGGGGAACCCAAACTTATTTTCAAAATAAGATCTTATTTCAATAATTTCCTTTAATTTTGACTATTTAATTACACAATTGTCATTACTAACATCTTAACACGTCTTCAATCACCTCTTTCGAATATGTTACCGAGCGATCTGCTAATTGTAGGGTAAAATTGTCGTAGGCTTTACTTCGCCTAATCCCAATTTTCGAAATATTGATAATGGCATCAGGTTAATGCTTGCACCTAAGTCGCATAGTGCTTTATTAAAGGTTGTTCCCTCTATTACGCATGGAATCGTGAAACTCCCGGGATCTTTGCGTTTTTGAGGTAACTTCCTTTGAATAATTGCACTACACTCCTCTATAAGTTTCACCGTTTCATATTCCGAAATTTTTATTTTCTTTGCCATGATATCTTTAAGAAATTCCGCATAGTTTGGCATTTGTTGTAGTGCATCCGCAAAAGGTATATTGATTAGAATTTTTTAAAAAATTTCCAAGAAATTTAGAAATTGATCATCTAATATCTTTTTCTGAAACCTTTGCGGGAAAGGGATAGGTACCTCAGTTCTTGCAATAGTTGGAGCAGATTTAACCTTTTCTTGTTCCATAAGGGGTGGCGTCACCTCCTCTGCAGTGTCCTGCTCCTCGATTGCTTCTATTTCTTGATCAATTGGCATCTTTGGACCTTCATAACTTGTTCCACTCCTCAGACGAATGGATTAGCACTGTTCTCCCGGATCTGTCCTTGTATCTTTCGGGAATTTGCCTTTTTGGTATTGGCTATGTATTGATGTAGATATCTGCCCCACCTGCTTTTCCAAAGATTTCAATCTATCATTCATGTTAATATTTAATTGAGTTACCTGATCCTCGATTTTGTCTATCTTGGCTTCATCCTGGTTTAGTCGGGCTCGAGTCTCTCCGATGAATGAAGCTAGCATCTCTTCTAGAGATGGTTTATGTTCCTTTGGCAGCCCCGGATTATAGTAAGGTTGTGTCTGATTAATTTTGTAGTTGTTATAGCCTTGTTGTCCTACAAAATTTGCTTCCTCCACAACCACTGCTACCTCCTTTTGAGTTACTCGATGCATCGCATCCAGTTTCATATTCAGCACAGATACTTGTTCTGTGAGCATAGCGACCTTATCATCCTGAACTTCTGCTACTCGTCGGACAGTAGACCTCTCGGATGGACATTGGTAACTATTGTTCGCCATCTCCTCTAATAAGTCTAGTGCCTCCTCAGGATATTTCCCTAGTAGTGCACCCCCAGATGCAACATCTATAATTGTTCTTGTGATGCCACTCAAACCATTATAAAAATATTGGACCTGTTGGTAGTTGGGATATCCGTGTTGAGGGCACTTTCTTAGCAATTCCCTGAATTTATCCCATGCTTCATATAGTGGCTCAGCATCTAATTGCCTAAACTGGACGATCTCAAATTTTAGTTGCAGCATTTTACTGAGGGAAAGTATTTGGCTAGAAACCGCTGACTTAGTTCTGCCCAATCTGCTGTTGATGGTGTTAGAGAGCATAATCATCCCTTAGCCTTATCACGTAGAGAGAATGGGAAAAGGCGGCATCGAATGGTATCCTCAGAAACACCATTCATTTTAATAATATCGCAAATTTCTAAAAAGTGCGCCAGATGCGCGTTTGGATCCTCAACGGCTCTACCCCCAAATTGGTTTTGTGACACCATCTGGATCACTGCTGGTTTTTAGTTCAAAATTGTTTGCATTGACCGGTAGACGGGCCACACCCCATAAGTTTGACTTACCTCCAGCTGGAAGTAGTCCCTAACTGCCCTTCTTGCGGGCCTTTCCACAATTCGGTCCTGGACGCCGGCCCTTGGTGGGCGCTCCTCATTGTTTCTATTGTCCACTGCGTTTGGATTTGCCCATTGCTTTGGCTCTTTTCCTTAGTTGCTTTGCTGTCTTTTCGATTTCCAAATTAATGGGTATTGGCTGGGTCGATCTGGAACGCGTGATCATGCACTATCTGCACTTAACAAAAATAATGTTAGAACCGAACAAAATAAAAATAAATATAAAAATAATTTCGAAAATTTTGAAAAAAATTAGAAAATATGCTTCAATTAAGATTGAACTGTAAGTCCAAGCGGCTACGATAATCTAGAGGGGTGAATAGATTATCTCCATCTTTTCGATTATGCCCTCTTTTTCAAACCGAATGCTCAAAGACAATAATAAAGGTGCGGAATATAAACAACACACGTCGATTTATAGAGGTTCAACCCACCTAGGGCCTAATCCTCTACCACCCCAGTATATCCGGGATGGATTTCAAAAAGAAAAAGAATTTTATTAATTACCAAAATTAATACAAACTCAACTTACAACACCTTGAAGAGCACCACACTCTTCTTCAACACCACCTTTGGAGATTACCACAATCTCCCTTTGAAGATTACCACAATCTTCCTTCAACGGCACCTTTGAAGATCACCACATCTTCAATCTTGAAGAATACCAAATTCTTCAACACCTCAAGAGCACCATACTCTTGAAACACCTATCACTTAGATCACCCAAGTGTATTCTTACCACAAGAATACTCACAAGGATGTCTTGTGTTGAATGATGACCAAAAATCAAGATTACAACTCAATAATGAATATTACAATATGAGTGCAAAGTGTAATCAAGAATAGCCTAGACCTCAAGGATGTGAAAATGATAAGCTAGGCAAAATTACAACAAGAATAATAACTATGAAGAACAAATATTTGCTTGAAGTGTATCTTGTTGTGTTGTATTGGTTGCTCCAAAACTTCCTCTATATATAGGAGATGATTGATCAAGCATAGGCTCCTCTTGGGGATTGAAAATCTACAAAAAAATACAATTAAAATCAAGAATATAGCTGTTAGAAATCAATCCCACAATTTAAGGAAAAGATGTCTGCTGTCAAACGGTCAGAATTTTGCTGTCAAAAGATAGGGCGACCGGTCACGCACTGATAAGAGAAAAAAAAAGAACACAACAAATTTACAAGGGGTGACCGGTCGACCATCACCCCAATCGGTCCCCCTCATGGATTTTAAGAGAATGCAAGTTCTGTTTCAATAATACGCCCAGGTACCGGTCGACATGGGTGTCGACCGGTCGACGTCACCGGTCGACGCCCTGGTCGATCGGTCGACCTGGTCATTTTCTCCTCCGTCTCATTTTCTGTTCCAAAATTCATCTTCAGGTACGGGTTGCCCTCTACGGCGACCGGTCGACCTTGAGACAGAAATATTGTCCGATTTTTGTCGAAAATAAAACTCAATAAATACTCCAAAAATTTAGTAAAAACATTTTAAACCAATCGGGAGTATTTAGACAACATTTAGGAACCTTGTTTTGAAGTAAAAACTTATAAACATAAAATCATTAAAAGTGTTGTCCAATTTTATCAAAAATAAAACTTGAAGAAATACTCCAGAAAATATTAAAACCATTTTAAATCATTTAGGAATATTTGGACAACAATTAAAAACATTGTTTTGGTGTAAAATAAAATCATCAAAATTAAGATAAAAACATGTATCAAACAATCTTCCCCTTTTTGATGATTACAAACCAAAACAATTTTTAGAAAAATTAGGAGGACATTTTAAAAAACGATTTTTCTGGTAAAATATATCTAACCGTTTAGAAGCACCCAAAATTTCCAAAAAAAACATAAGCAACCAAGTAAGGGAGTAAATAATATCCAAGAATAAGCACAAGCTCCCCCTATCAATAAGCACATCAAGAATAATGTAAAAGCAATGAACCACAAGCTAAAAGATTTAGCTTTGACATTTTGTTCAAGAGCTTATAAGCTCCCCCTGTCAATCAAAACATCATTAGACAAGTATTTATGTTCATCAAGCAACGATTGGACTAAGTATAGTCCACAACTTATGGCTTTAAGAAGCCATAGCTTATAGCTTTTATATCAAGCTTTTATTAGCTTCTTTGAGCTAACGAGCCAATATCCTGTTTCTCCCCCTTTGGAATCATCAAAAAGAATATTAGGATGATAAAAACAAAATATAAATTCATCAAAGTGCGCCAACAATACGAATTATCATCCATTGAAAGAATTAAGCTTAGAATCCCAAAAAAATGGGAGAGATGTATCATAAGAAATCAATAAGCTCATTTTGTTAGCCAAAAACATGATCTCAATAAGAATTTAAGACATTTGAAAATAAGAGAATCATGTAGGTGATGAGTCTTTCATTAAAACATTTTATCGAACACTTGGCAGGTGTCAAAGTTTGAAGAAGATGTATATAGCCCTTGTAAAAGAAATTAAGCCAAGTTTGTTTATATCATCACCAAAAGCAGTTTTTCAACATATATCCAACAAATAATAGGCCTAAACAAAGTAAATTCTCAAGGGTTCGACCCAATTGAGATAATTTTAGCCAAATAAGAGATCAAGGCATTGCGAATGCCATCAAGCAAAAATTAAAGAGCCATCAAGTAATACATGTCAAGCATCAAATAATGCATATAAGACATTACAAATGTCCCAAATCACCCATTAAAAAGATCAAGGCATCAAAAAATAAGAGAAGCACTTTTACCATCAAGTACTTCATACCAACTATCAAACAATGCCAAACTAGAGTATTTTTACCATCAAATACTCCATCAATATCATGATCATCCATAAGTCATGTTCAACTTGCTATTTTAACCCTTTCAAGAAAACAAGCAAATCTCATTAGTGCAATAGAGTTTTACAAGATAGTTCATAGAAATACAAAACAACATGGACAAGAAAATGCTAAGATATTAAAGGGGTGGGGACATCATTCCTCGTCCGAAGAGAAGCAAGTTCCGGGAATAAGATCTTTGATGAATTTCTTCAACTTGCCGATTGATTTTTGCATTTTAGAGGTCTTTTGCTCCAAAGCCTCATACCTAGCTTCATGAAATGTTCTTAAATCATCATACTCGGCTTGGGTGTACCTCCTAGGCGGTTGAGCACCGGTATTACCCTCCGGATTGCTTGGTTCGCCTTCCTCCACCAATCTCGCGGCCTCGGCATCATAAAAGAAGTCGTTTGGATCTAGGGAACCTTGACCTCTTCCTCTAGCCATTTTAGTTGGTTGGATATCCATATTTTTGCGCATAGTGACCATTTGGGAGATGTTATCAATGTCAAAATCATTTTGAAATACCTCCGAATTACATTCCGACGAAGGTAGTCCCGATTGTATAAGAAGTTTGCAAATCCAATTGCCCATAACAAACTTCTTATTTCCTTGAGTAATAGACTCAATTAGACATTGAATAAGAATAGCGCCAAAATTAAGAGGTTCCCTTCTAGCAATCTTATAAGTCAAAAAATAGTCCATGTTGCTAGCCATTTTTCCCGCTTTTCCACATATGCAATAAGCGACAATAACCGATATAATCCGGTGTTCAAGAGTCATTGCCAACAATGAATATTTTGGCCACACACTCAAATAAGTCTTGACTTCTTTCATAGAAACCCCCAACATCTCATCATTCCAAATAGCACAAGAAAAATAGTCCCAACCACCTTCTCGCACATGTAAAATCCGACAAATGTCATTGGGAGTCCATCTAAAATGACGACTCCTTACAAACGAATTCAAAGCAAGAGGCTTCCTTTGAGCATCATATTCAACCCACATATTGGCATAAAAATGTAGAATTATATCATCATCATATAAAACATAAGGATGCTCCCATAAGTACATCCACCCTTGCTCTTCAAAGAATCCTCTAATAGAAGGATATTCATTTGTAAACGAATTAAATCGACAAATCTTCGTACGAGCTATCGATTTTGCACCCATGTTCAAATTTTCATAGTACCACTCCGCAAATTTGTTAATAAAGTCTAAAACATTATTAGAGCGAGGAGCTTGAGGTATAAGAGGTTTCTTACTTTTTGCCCAACGGCAATTGTTGAATGAAATCGTCCCGCAGAGTTCGGCAATTTGAGGATTGGAGAGTACCGGGTTTTCAATATCATCACGTTCTTGAGCTACACTCCTTTGGGTAGCTCGAATATTTCGTTGTTAAACCATCTTCCGATTTCTTGAAGAACCCTCTCCGCCCTTTCTTCGCTTGGAATTAGGATTTTGACCGGTAGAATTTCTTGGAGGTGCCATATATGTAAAATTCTTGCAAAAATAAGTGGATTAGCAACAAGAATCGTAAAGATTGATGAAGAAATGAAGATTATAGGAGAAGGGGGTGATTTGCGCTGTGTGTGCGAGGGTTGAAGAAGATGTTCTGTTTATGAAAATATAGAACATACATAATTTAACCCAAAAAAATAAGCCTGGGCGACCAGTCGAGGTGGGGTGCGACCGGTTGACGTGCAGGGTGTAAGTCCAAGCGGCTACGATAATCTAGAGGGGGGGTGAATAGATTATCTCCATCTTTTTGATTTCGCCCTCTTTTTCGAACCAAAAGCTCAAATACGATAATAAAGGTGCAGAATGTAAACAATACGCGTCGATTTATAGTAGTTCAACCCACCTAGGGCCTAATCTACTACCACCCCAGTATATCCGGGATGGATTTCAAAAAGAAAAAGAATTTTATTAATTACCAAAATTAATACAATCTCAACTTACAACACCTTGAAGAGCACCACACTCTTCTTCAACACCACCTTTGGAGATTACCACAATCTCTCTTTGAAGATTACCACAATCTTCATTCAACGGCACCTTGTGAAGATTTCCACAATCTTCAACCTTGAAGAATACCAAATTCTTCAACACCTCAATAAGAAGATCACCACAGTCTTCTTGCACCTATCACCTAGATCATCCAAGTGTGCTCTTACGACAAGAACACTCACAAGGATATCTTGTGTTTGAATGATAACCAAAAATCAAGATTACAACTCAATAATGAATATTACAATTTGAGTGCAAAGTGTAATCAAGAATAGCCTAGATCTCAAGGATGTGAAAGTGAAAAGTTAGGAAAAATTACAACAAGAATAATAACAATGAAGAACAAATATTTGCTTGTAGTGTATCTTGTTGTGTTGTATCTCAATTGTTGTATTAGTTGCTCCAAAACTTCCTCTATTTATAGGAGATGATTGATCAAGCATAGGCTCCTCTTGGGGATTGAAAATCTACAGAAAAATACAATTAAAATCAAGAATATAGTTGTTAGAAATCAATCCCACATTTTAAGGAAATATGTCTGCTGTCAAACGGTCATATTTTTGATGTCAAAGCACAGGGCGACCGGTCGCGCACAAATAAGAGATTTGAAGAACATATTGAAAAATACAACAGGGCGACCGGTCTACATAGGCTTCGACCGGTCTACCCTTGTCTCAACCGGTCCCCCTCAATCATTTTGCAAGGTTAGAAGTTTCTGTTTTCAGTATGAGAGTTAGGTGCACCGGTCGCACAGGGGGCGACCGGTCGACCTGCCCAATTTTATCTCAGGTTCATTTTCTGTTTCAAATGTACTCTTCAGGTATGGGTTGCCCTATAGGGCGACCGGTCGACCTTGAGACAAAAATGTTGTCCAATTTTTATCGAAAATAAAATTCAAGAAATACTCCGAAAATTTAGTAAAAACATTTTAAACCAGTCGGGAGTATTTAGACAACATTTAGGAACCTTGTTTTGAAGTAAAAACTTATAGACATAAAATCATTTGAAGTGTTGTCCAATTTTGTCGAAAACTAAACTTGAAGAAATACTCCGGAGAATATAAAAACCATTTTAAATCATTTAGTAGTATTTGGATAACTTTTAAAAATATTGTTTTGGTGTAAAAACAAAATCATCAAAATTAAGATAAAAACATGTATCAAACAATCTCCCCCTTTTTGATGATTACAAACCAAAACAATTTTTACACAAACTAAGAGAGCAATTTTAGAAATGATTATCCGGTAAAAACATTTGACCGTTTGGAAGCAACCAAAATTTCCAAAAATATTAAAACAACCAAGTAGGGAGTAAATATTTTCAATAGTAAGCACAAGCTCCCCCTATCAACAAGCATATCAAGACTAATGTAAAAGCAATTTTCCATAAGCTAAAAAGTTTTAGCTTTTACAATTTGTTCAAGAGCTTATAAGCTCCCCCTGTCACAAAACATCATTAAACAATTATATAAGTCCATCAAGCAACAATTGGACTAAAAACAAATCACAACTTATGGCTTTTATGAGCCATAGCTTATAGCTTTTACTTATGGCTTTTATGATCCATAGCTTATAGCTTTTATGACAAGCTTTTATTAGCTTCTTTGAGCTAATGAGCCAATATCCTGTTTCTCCCCCTTTGGAATCATCAAAAAGAATGTTAGGATGATAAAAACATCATTCAAGTTTATCAAAGTGCTCCAACAATTCGTTTTATCAACCATGAAATAATTAAGCTTAGAATCCAAGGGAAAATTAGAGAAATGTATCATAAGAAATCCAAAAGCTCATTAGTTAGCCAAAAACATGATCTCAAAAAAAAATTTAATACATTGAACATAAGAGATTCATGTATGTGATGAGATTTTCATTTAAGCATTATAACGAACATTTGGCGGGCGTAAAAAAATTGAAAAAGATATATGTAGCCCTTGTAAATGAAATCAAGCCATGTTGTTCATACCATCACCAAAAACAATTTTCAACATGTATCCAACAAATAATAGGCATAAGCAAAGTAAATTCTCAAGGGTTCAACCCAATTGAGATAATTTAGCCAAAGAGAGATCAAGGCATTACCAATGCCATCAAGCAAAAATAAAGAACCATTAAGTGATACGTGTCAAGCATCAAACAATGTATATTAGACATTACAAATGTCCCAAAATATCCATTTAAGCAAAATAATTAAAGCATCTCAAATGCATTTAAGCAAGAATTAGAAAGAAGCACTTTTACCATCAAGTACTTTATACCAACATCAAACAATGCTAAATTAGAGTATTTTTACCATCAAATACTCCATCAATACCATGATCACCCACAAGTCATTATCAACTTGTAATTTTCACCCTTTCAAGAAAACAAGCAAATCTCATTAGTACGAAAGAGTTTTACAAAAGTTCATAAAAATACAAAGCAACATGAACGAAAATGCTAGAAAGTAAAGGGGTTGGGAAACATTATTCCTCATCGGAGGAGAAGCAAGATCCGGGAATAAAGTCTTTGATGAATTTCTTCAATTTGCCGATAGACTTTTGCATTTTGGAGGTCTTTTGTTCCAAAGCCTCATACCTCGCCTCATGAAAAGCCTTTAGCTCATCAAATTCAGCTTGGGTATACCTCCTAGGTGGTTGAGCACCGGTATTACCCTCCGGATTGCTCGATTCGCCTTCCTCCGCTAATCTTGCGGCCTCGGCGTCATCAAAGAAGTCGTTAGGATCGGGGGAATCTTGACCTCTTCCTCTAACCATTTTGGTTGGTCGGATGTCCATATTCTTGCGCATAGTGACCATTTGGGAGATGTTATCAATGTTAAAGTCATTTTGAAATACCTCCGAGTTACATTCCGACGAAGGTAGTCCCGATTGTATAAGAAGTTTACAAATCCAATTTCCCATAACCAACTTCTTATTACCTTGAGTGATGGACTCGATTAGACATTGAATAAGTATGGCGCCAAAGTTAAGCGGTTCCCTCCTAGCAATCTTATAAGTCGAAAATAATCCATGTTGCTAGGCATCTTACCCGCCTTTCCACAAATACAAAAGAGGGCGACAATAACGGATAAAATACGATGCTCAAGTGTCATCGCCAACAATGAATACTTTGGCCATACGCCCAAATATGTCTTAACTTCTTTCATGGACACCCCCAACATTTCATCATTCCAAGTACCACAAGAAAAATAGTCTCAACCACCTTCTCTAACATGTAAAAGCCGACAAATATCATTACGAGCCCACCTAAAATGACGACCCCTTACAAACGAATTAACGGCAATCGGCTTCCTTTCAACATCATATTGCACCCACATATTAGCATAAAGGAGTTGGATAATAACATCATCATATAAGACATAAGCATGCTCCCATAAAAACATCCAACCTTGCTCCTCAAAGAATCCTCTAATAGTGGGATATTCATTTGTAAATGTATTAAAACGACACATTTTAGTCTGAGCAATCGATTTTCCTCCCATTCCCGAATCTCCATAGTACCATTCCGCATATTTATTGATGAAATTAAGAACATTGTGGGAATGAGGAGCTTGAGTAATAAAAGATTTTTTACCTTTCGCCCAACGGCAATTTTGAGCAAAATTGTTCAGCGGGCTCGGTAATTTGTGCCCGAGAGAGTACGGGATTTTGAACGTCATCACCTTCTCGAGCTACGTTTCTGCGGCAGCTCGAATATCCCTTTGTTCGGCTTTGTTGCCGATTTCTCGAAGAACCCTCTCTGCCCTTCTACGCTTGGAGATGGGATTTCGACCGGTGGAATTTCTTGGAGGAGCCATAAATGTGAAATTCTTGCAAAAATAGAAGGATTAGCAACAAAAATCGTGAAAAATGATGAAGAATTGAGGATTTTATGAGAAGGGGCGATTATTGCTGCGTGCGAAGGTAATAGGGTTTGTTGTTCTGTTTTAAAACCGAAGACAGATGGTTTATATGTTGAGAAATTGCCCCGGCGACCGCCGAGGTGGGGTGCGACCGCCGACGTCGGCGTGAGCGACCGTCGCCCTCGCTGACTGTCCCAAAGGCAATTTTTCATTCTCCAGTTTTTCAAAAATTCGATTTTTTACCCCAAAAGTTTTAAAACTTTGCAAAAAGAAAATTTTGGACCAAGTCCAACAAATACGGGTTTCGGGAAATCATATATACGAGAAAAATCGAGACTTAACGAGTAGTGCCCTTTTTTTTAAAAAAAAATTTGCAAAATCATTTAGGGGCACTTAAGGGGTTAAAATGAAATATCTTGAAAGATATGTGCATAAGCATAATATCGAGTTCTAAGAAAAATACGAGTGAACATACCTCGATAATTTAAGAAACTTGATGACGAAATAGCCAATGAATATGAGATATATATCCTACACAATTCTTAAACAAAATTTGCACAAAAACACAAGTGTAGGCAAGTAATAGGAGATATCAAAAAAAATGCTTATGCTATAAAAATACATAAGAGATAATAAACCACATAGGTCTAATTTAATCCACAAGAGTTTTAGAATTTTCATGCAAGGTCTTCTTTTAAAAATTTTGAAAATAAATTTTGAAGACCTTAATTTAAAATTAAATACTTGAAAACTCATTTTGCAATTAAGACACAATTAAAAACATGCATAGAATTAAAATAAAATGCATATATAAATGGGGAGATACGGTTTACCAATTACGCCGTTTCCATGGGTTGTGTCTTTCCCATTGTTGATGGTATCTTCCCCTTGAGAAGTCACTTTGTTGATGATGACTTCTTTGATTACTCCATTTCCAAGGTTTGTTACCTTTCCATTGTTGATGGTCTCTTCTTCTTTGAAAAATCATCTTGTTGATGATGTCTTTGCCATTTCCAAGGATTGTGTTCTTCCCATTTTTGATTGTATCATCTTCTTGGAAATTGACTTTATTGAAAATGTTTTCTCCTTCTTTGATCAAATGAGATGTTCATTTGATGTTTCCTTGGTGGCATGAATTTTCTCCGATTATTATTTCGCCGGGTACCTAATAAAACATTATTTTGTGGTACACTCAAGTGTTTGGGTCCTTTAGGATTAGCTTTGAGACTTTTAGGTCTCCAACAATAATTAGAGCTATTTCTAGCTCGACAAGTATTTACTGTATGACAATTTTTACCGCAATAAAAGCAAGTAATAATTCTAGGAGCATAATGACCAACATGCTTAGAGACTTGATTTCTTTTCATATGATTGACAACATTAAACTTATGATCAAGTCCTAGTTTCGAATTATCACAACAATCAACAATTCCATCGGTACTCAAGTTGGATTTAGATAAATCCTTTTTCATGCAATTAATATCCTCAACAAGAGTACTATTTTGTTTCTCAAGGTTTCTAACCTTGTCAAGTGTGGTGGTGTGAGCACATGATAGTGATTCATAGGAAGTAAATAAACTATCCTTTTCATTTTTCAAACTATTGAATTCCTTTTTCAAATTTTTGTACTTAACAAGTAAATTTTGGAATTCATTTTGAAGATCATCAAAATCATTTTGCAAATCACTATAATCATTTTGAATAACAATATCATAAGAAGTAGAGGGTTTAAGACATACCTCGTTATCTTCTTCGATGCCCATAAAACAATATTCAACTTCTTCATAGTTGGAAGTTGTAAGAGACTTGTTCCTTAGATTTGAGCTTGTATCCCTTTGAGAAGTAGATGCTTTTGTTTGACTCCTTTCATTTGCAAATACTCCATAGATGGCTTCTAATTTTCCCATATTTTATGTGGCGATCGAATTCCTACAATATGTTCATATTCCAAATTAGTAAATGAACAATACAAGATATTTAGAGCCTTACCGTTTAAAGAGATGATTTTCTTCTCTTCATCATTTAGCTCTTTGAGGCCTTTGGAGGTGTGTGGTGTATCTATCATCGGAATGGGTTCTCCATTTATGACGGTGTTCCAAATATCAAACCCGCAACCTTGTAAATAACATTCCATTCTTTCTTTCCAAAATATAAAATTTTTGGAATCAAACCGTGGTGGCTTGGTGGTGGAAGTGCCAGATAGATGAGCTTCGTTCGTAGCCGACGATCGTTCCTCTTCACTCGCGATGTGAAACGAGCTTGCCAAAGAGTTTGGCTCTGATACCACTTGTAAGTCCAAGCGGCTACGATAATCTAGAGGGGGGTGAATAGATTATCTCCATCTTTTCGATTTCGCCATCTTTTTCGAACCAAAAGCTCAAATACGATAATAAAGGTGCGGAATGTAAACAACACGCGTCGATTTATAGTAGTTCAACTCACCTAGGGCCTAATCTACTACCACCCCAGTATATCCGGGATGGATTTCAAAAAGAAAAAGAATTTTATTAATTACCAAAATTAATACAAATTCAACTTACAACACCTTGAAGAGCACCACACTCTTCTTCAACACCACCTTTGGAGATTACCACAATCTCTCTTTGAAGATTACCACAATCTTCCTTCAACGGCACCTTGTGAAGATTTCCACAATCTTCAACCTTGAAGAATACCAAATTCTTCAACACCTCAATAAGAAGATCATCACAATCTTATTGCACCTATCACCTAGATCATCCAAGTGTGCTCTTACTACAAGAACACTCACAATGATATCTTGTGTTTGAATTATAACCAAAAATCAAGATTACAACTCAATAATGAACATTACAATTTGAGTGCAAAGTGTAATCAAGAATAGCCTAGACCTCAAGGATGTGAAAGTGAAAAGTTAGGCAAAATTACAACAAGAATAATAACAATGAAGAACAAATATTTGCTTGTAGTGTATCTTGTTGTGTTGTATCTCAATTGTTGTATTGCTTGCTCCAAAACTTCCTCTATTTATTGGAGATGATTGATCAAGCATAGGCTCCTCCTGGGGATTGAAAATCTACAGAAAAATACAATTAAAATCAAGAATATAGCTGTTAGAAATCAATCCCACATTTTAAGGAAGTATGTCTGCTGTCAAACGGTCATATTTTTGCTGTCAAAGCACAGGGTGACTGGTCGCGCACAAATAAGAGATTTGAAGAACACATTGAAAAATACAACAGGGCGACCGGTCTACATAGGCTTCGACCGGTCTACCCTTGTCTCAACCGGTCCCCTCAATCATTTTTCAAGGTTAGAAGTTTGTTTTATGTAGTTGTGTTGCACACTTGGTCGCACGGGCGGCCAATCGACCCCATGGCGGCCGTCGACCTCGCCCAATTTCACCTCGGAGTTCATTTTCTGTTTCAAACGTACTCTTGGTGCGGGTTGCCCTATAGAGGCGACCAGGTCGACCTTGAGACAAAATGTTGTCCAATTTTTATCGAAAATAAAATTCAAGAAATACTCCGAAAATTTAGTAAAAACATTTTAAACCAGTCGGGAGTATTTAGACAACATTTAGGAACCTTGTTTTGAAGTAAAAACTTATAGACATAAAATCATTTGAAGTGTTGTGCAATTTTGTCGAAAACTAAACTTGAAGAAATACTCCGGAGAATATAAAAACCATTTTAAATCATTTAGTAGTATTTGGACAACCTTTAAAAATATTGTTTCGGTGTAAAAATAAAATCATCAAAATTAAGATAAAAACATGTATCAAACACAGGGCGACCGGTCGACCCTGCCTTGACCGTCCCAGTGTAATTTTTCATTCTCCAGATTTTTCCAAAATTCGATTTTTTACCCCAAAAGTTTTAAAACTTTGCAAAAATATAATCGAGGACTAAATTCGACAAATACTATTTACGAGAAAACATATACTCGAGAAAATCGAGATTTTACGAGTAGTGCCCTTTTGAGAAAAATTCATAAAATCATTTAGAGGCACTTAAGGGGTTGAAATGAAATATTTTGAAAAATATATGCATGACATGAACACAATATCGAGTAGTAGAAAATATGAGTGAACATACCTCGATGGTTTAAGAATCTCTAATAGACGATAGCCAATGAATATGAAACATATAACCTACAAAATTCTTAAAACAAATTTTGCACAAGATATAATAGCACAAGTATAGGCCAAGCAATAAGAGATATCACAATAAAATGCTTATGCTATAGAAATCCATAAGAGTTTAAAAACAACATGTAAGGTCTCATTTTCAAAGGATTTTAAAAACACAAATATATATTGAGGACCTTAAGTTTAAAATTATGAAAACACACAAATAAAAACATGCATACTAAGTTAAAATGCATATGTAAGTAGGGAGATACGGTTTACCAATTACGCCATTTCCATGGGTTGTGTCGTTCCCATTTTGATGATATCTTCCCCTTTGAAAATCATCTTGTTGATGATGACTTCTCCAATTGTTCCATTTTCAAGCATTATGACCTTCCCATTTTCGAAAGTGTATTTCTCTTGGAAGATCATCTTGTTGATGATGTCTTTCCCATTTCCAAGTATTTTGTTCATCCCATTTTTGATTATTTCTTCTTCTTGGAAAATGACTTTGTTGAAGGTGTTTTCTCCTTTGATCAAATGAAATGGTCATTTGATGTCTTTTTGGCCGGTATGAATTTTCTTCGATTATTAATTCGCGGGTACCTAATATAACATTGTTTTGTGGTACCCTCAAGTGCTTGGGTCCTTTGGGATTAGCTTTGAGACTTTTAGGTCTCCAATAATAATTTGAGCTATTTCTAGCCCGACAAGTATTTACGGCGTGTCCCTCTACCGCATGATAAAAGCAAGTAACATTACTAACATGCATAGGAACTCGATTCGTTTTCATATGCTTGACAATATTAGGCTCATGATCAAGTTCACTATTCAAATTATCACAACCATTAACATTCACAATATTGGGCAATTTATTGGTACTCAAGTTTGATTTTTGTAAATCATTTTTCATGCAATTTATATCTTCAACAAGAGTACTATTTTGTTTTTCAAGGTTTCTAACCTTGTCAAGTGTGGTGGTGTGAGCACATGATAGTGATTCATAGGAAGTAAATAAACTATCATTTTTATTTTTCAAAACAATGAATTCCTTTTTCAAATTTTTGTACTTAACAAGTAAATTTTGGAATTCATTTTGAAGATCATCAAAATCATTTTGCAAATCACTATAATCATTTTGAATAACAATATCATAAGAAGTAGAGGGTTTAAGACATACCTCGTTTTCTTCTTCAATGCCCATAAGACAATGTTCAACTTCCTCATGGTTGGAAGTTGTAAGAGGCTTGTTCCTGACATTGTATCCCTTTGAGAAGTAGATGATTTTGAGTTGCTCCTATCATTTGCATATACTTCATGAATGGCTTCTAATTTTTGCCATACTCCATGAGCCGATCGAATTTCTATGATATGATCAAATTCCAAATTAGTAAGTGAACAATATAAAATATTGAGAGCTTTACCGTTTAAGGAGATGATTTTCTTCTCTTCATCATTGAGCTCTTTGAGACCTTTGGAGGTGTGTGGTGTGTCTTTCATCGGAATGGATTATCCATTTATGACGATGTTCCAAATATCGAACCCGCAACCTTGTAAATAATATTCCATTCTTTCTATCCAAAATATAAAATTTTTGGAATCAAATAGAGGTGGCTTGGTGGTGGAGGTGCCGGTAAGATGAGCTTCATTTGTAGCCGACGATCGTTCCTCTTCACTCGCGATGTGAAACGAGCTTGCCAAAGAGTTTGGATTTGATACCACTTGTAAGTCCAAGCGGCTATGATAATCTAGAGGGGGTGAATAGATTATCTCCATCTTTTCGATTATGCCCTCTTTCTCAAACCGAATTCTCAAAGATAATAATAAAGGTGCGGAATGTAAACAACACACGTCGATTTATAGAGGTTCAACCCACCTAGGGCCTAATCCTCTACCACCCAGTATATCCGGGATGGATTTCAAAAAGAAAAAGAATTTTATTAATTACCAAAATTAATACAATCTCAACTTACAACACCTTGAAGAGCACCACACTCTTCTTCAACACCACCTTTGGAGATTACCACAATCTCCCTTTGAAGATTACCACAATCTTCCTTCAACGGCACCTTTGAAGATCACCACAATCTTCAATCTTGAAGAATACCAAATTCTTCAACACCTCAAGAGCACCATACTCTTGAAACACCTATCACTTAGATCACCCAAGTGTATTCTTACCACAAGAATACTCACAAGGATGTCTTGTGTTGAATGATGACCAAAAATCAAGATTACAACCCAATAATGAATATTACAATATGAGTGCAAAGTGTAATCAAGAATAGCTTAGACCTCAAGGATGTGAAAGTGATAAGCTAGGCAAAATTACAACAAGAATAATAACTATGAAGAACAAATATTTGCTTGAAGTGTATCTTGTTGTGTTGTATCTCAATTGTTGTATTGGTTGCTCCAAAACTTCCTCTATATATAGGAGATGATTGATCAAGCATAGACTCCTCTTGGGGATTGAAAATCTACAGAAAAATCCAATTAAAATCAAGAATATAGCTGTTAGAAATCAATCCCACAATTTAAGGAAAAGATGTCTGCTGTCAAACGGTCAGAATTTTGCTGTCAAAAGATAGGGCGGCTGGTCGCGCACTGATAAGAGAAAAGAAAATAACACAACAAATTTACAAGGGGTTACCGGTCGACATAGACCTCGACCGGTCGACCATCACCCCAACTGGTCCCCCTCATGGATTTTAAGAGAATGCAAGTTCTGTTTCAATAATACCCCCAGGTACCGGTCGACATCACCGGTCGACGCCCTGGTCGACTGGTCGACCTGATCATTTTCTCCTCCGTCTCATTTTCTTTCCAAAATTCATCTTCAGGTATGGGTTGCCCTCTACGGCGACCGGTCGACCTCGAGACAGAAATGTTGTCCGATTTTTGTCGAAAATAAAACTCAATAAATACTCCAAAAATTTAGTAAAAATATTTTAAACCAATCGGGAGTATTTAGACAACATTTAGGAACCTTGTTTTGAAGTAAAAACTTATAAACATAAAATCATTAAAAGTGTTGCCCAATTTTATCAAAAGTAAAACTTGAAGAAATACTCCGGAAAATATTAAAACCATTTTAAATCATTTAGGAGTATTTGGACAACAATTAAAAACATTGTTTTGGTGTAAACATAAAATCATCAAAATTAAGATAAAAACATGTATCAAACATGAACTACTTATAAATATATCTAAGTAGAATCTAATCAATCCCCCGGCAACGGCACCAAAAACTTGTTCGCAAAAATATTTTGGTTCATACAACTGCAAGTGAGTGTAGTTTATAGGATAATGGCAAACAAGGTCGTATTCCTCAAGGATTGATATTCGAAACACTTAGACTATAATAACATCGTATTCCAATTTTATTGAGCGACCGAATATTCAATATAAGTAAAATCGAAAATTACAATAAAAATAAATAAATTTGCGAACCCCACAAGTATTTTCAACATCTATAGGAGCAACCTTAGGCACATAATCTCAACATGCTTCTTCAATATTAAATGCAAATAAAGTTTTAAAAACTAATTCATGCAATTCTATGGGTTCAATTCCTAAGTTAGTATATTCCCCCTCTCTGGCGGCGCATAAACAGTAGATTAATAACAAGTGTAGGTCTTCCGACTCGATACAATTATTATTAACTCTCAAAAGATCTATGAATTGAATGACTCCCCACAAACAGTTGTAGGTCTCCCGACTCGATACATCCGTTTATGTGTGAATTCAATTTTCGTCTTTGTTAGAACTCATCTCCTAGTACTACTCAAAATAAATATTCAAAGTATAATATTACAAGATGTTATAGTAGCAAATTAATATCAATATAACACTCAAATCTAACGGTAAATAATGCAAAAATATCTAAATAAATATTCAAAAATATAATAAAAATTAATATGGCGGGGCGGGTCCTATTAGACCCGGGACCCACCCCAGACCCCGGCGGGTTTTGAGGTTTTGGACCCGTGACTTGCTCTGAGACCCGTTTAACTGGGTCTAGTCGGGGCGGGTTTGATGCGGGGTCGGGTTTAACCCGCTTCATTGCCATTCCTATCTGTAATATCGGAATTACGACGAGTATGAGGACCTTTGTCCTAATACTATTTTTCTTAATCAATGTGCTTTATGATTTACTAGACATTGTCCAAATAATCAATATAGATTGTAGACTATACGAGTCGTGAACTAAAATGTATCCAGTATGGGTTATAATGCTTATGTTAAATTCAAGGAGACCCAAACATGATAAATAGTCCATGCGCTATATCACATCGCTCTCCAATCTTGTATATAAGTAGTTGAATAAACTTTCCACTATTTCAATGTACTTAATGTAATTCAATAGCATTCATTTTCTCTCAAGCTCTATATTGACTTAAACATAGTGGGTACTCCTAAGCTAATGTCGGAGGTTCTCATACGATCATTCGTATTACAAGCACGGCCTCATCTATTGCATGCATTCTGGCAAGAAAAAAAATTACAAGCAGAATCCCAAAAACCTAAAGGGTCCATTTGGATGGAGGGACTTAAAATTTCAAAGGAATTCAAAAGAATGGATTTTTTTTTTTTTGAGTACAATGGGGGGAAGTTGGGGAGTGGACACAAGCACTCGTATGAGATTGAACCCGGGGCATTCACCCTTACAACACATGTCTACCACTAGAGCCAAGTTGATCACTTCAAATGAATGAATTTCAAACTCTTTGGATTTGAAATTCACCTATTGTTTGGATGATGGGGATTTGTGTAGAGATTTCAAATTCATCGTAAATTTTGTTAAAAAAAAAATTAAAAGCTCTATTCATTTTGTTAATTGACATTTAATAAATAAAAATAAAAGATATAATCTTATTATTTTATAAATAATTATAATGTTATACACTAATAAAAAAATTAAATATATAACTTTTATTATGTGTCAATATGTCTGTGTGAAGATAGTGCAAGCCGTTCCTACCAATTTTTTGGTCTGAGTCGAACTTTAAAATATAGGCCCCATTTTTTTTCAATTGTTTGCCTCTTTCATTTGAGAATATTTAACTTAGTGCTTTTAAAGAAAATTAAATGTGATATGTTGTTTGTTGGAAATTTAGTCTTGAGAAATGGGTGTTGACCCAATTTTGACCAAATAATTAAGTGGTTTCAATTTGTGAAAAATGGAATTAAATTATTTGTAAAAATTCTACTAAGAGAGTAGATGAGAATAGCATTTGGAATTTCTCAAAATCGATTTCGGGTGAATGAGAAATTAATGCTAGAAGTTAGCCACTTAATACAAATAAATGGTACGGAAAATGGAAAATGTGGGGAAGGAGACGATCTTTCCCACATAGGAAAAAGAGGATAAAGTTACACACTTAATATATCCCAAGTTGGACATGTGGATTTGGGCCGCCTGGGGGCACCCAAGTTTTTAAAGGGGTGAGGACCTACATCTTGTGGGTTTGGTTCAAAGCACACGCCGCGCTGCCGCCAGCCGCCCATCCCGGGCTCGGCCAGGTCGCGGACTGGCACGGGCTTGGGCTTCAAGGCCCTTATTCTTTTTGGACAAAAAAACCTTTAAAATTAAATGTTTAATTAATTTTTGTAATTAATTAAATAGATTTAATTAATTTTTCGTAATTAATTAAAAGAGTTCAACCTGGGAAAAGGTTCAGCCCCGCGCACGGGCGGAAGCACGACCCGTGCGGTCGGGTCGTGCTACCTGCCGAAGTTTTGCGCCTGGATGCACGGGCAGGCGCACGGCCCGTGCGTCTGGGTCGTGTATTATGCCAAACGTTGGAGCACCCGCGCACGGGCAGGTGCACGACCCGTGCGTCTGGTCATGCTCCCCTGCGCAAGTGCGTCTGTTCAGTCAAAGGTGTCTTTTCGAGCCAAAAGACGCGATCTTTCCATAAGAAGCACCTGAGGCATATAATTATTCGCCCCTGCAGATTGAAAACACACGAAATCCTAAGATAATAACCTGTCATTTGCATCATACGAGCATATTGACTTCCCTCCTTCAAAAGCTTGAAAGTTCAGACATTTTTTGTTGTTCGCGGAAGTTCCGGTTTTGCTAGTGCTGCTAGCCGAACGAAAAGTCGTTGTATCTTAGAGACGAGAGCCGAAACCGTAAGCACTCGGTATACGGGGCATTTTCATCTTTCGGAGACTGAATCTAATTCAGGCCTCGACTTAAGCCTAAACACTTTATTCCTGCCATTTTCTTCCTATACAGAAACCTTATACCAGATATTTTAACCAACAATCGCAAGACGAAAACTCAGTTTATGTTGAAGACGATGGCATCAAGTTCGATTTCTTTCACACCAATGGATGTTGCTCCCGCTCATGGCGAAAAGCCGCCAAAGTTCTCCGGCGCCGACTTCAAACGTTGGCAACAGAAGATGCTCTTTTAGTTGACGACCTTGGGGTTGTCTCGTTTCCTAAAGGACGACCCTCCTCCCTCCGTTGAAGATGACGAAGTTGATAACAACCGAAGAATCGTTGTAGATGCTTGGCATAACAACGATTTTCTATGTCGCAACTACGTGTTGAACGGGCTAGACGACACCCTCTTCAATGTCTATAGCACGTTCAAGACGTCCAAGGAACTGTGGGATT
>JABTTQ020001838.1:0-129016 GCA_016081115.2 Rehmannia glutinosa | reverse complement strand
TATATTGATGAAATTGACATACCAGGATTATATTCACTCTCAACGTATTCACCGTCGATTTCGCTTGAAGAAGGCTCGCCCATAACAGAAGATTGTTCGCCAATTTGATTGGAGCTCATTTTTGTGTATTATCCTCGATCTGTGGTGGAATTTTGATGTCGATTTGCAGAATTTTTCAGCTTTTTTCGAATGGAAGGGGAGAAGAAGATGATACAGCTTTTTTGGAGGGGATTGCGTGATCTGCGTGATTCGTGAAGATCTGTATTCCAAAAACTGACGCCCAAAGAACACGCCCCCACTTGGTAATTTGACTACTTTGCCCTTATTTTGATTTAATCAAATATTTAATGTAATTATAACTCCTATTTATCTTAGCCCTTGATATAGATAAGGGAGGGTTGAGATGAGTCCACATTGTCTCACTATAATATGTGGTCTCATTTTAACCTCCCCCTATATATATATATATATATATATATATATATATATATTGATAATTCATTCTTTAACTGTTAGCAGGTTATCTCTACCAAAAGACTATGATATTATTATTACTTGTACCCCTCTCAAACTCTATTAAAAATTGTACCTATTACTAGTATCCCAAACTCTAAAAAGTTACCCATATCGTCCCATTAGGATTCAAATAGGTGTCAGTACCCGCGTCTACCCATTATTGTCATCTCTAGTTGGCTCCCTCAATTACAAATTTTGGGCCCGCCCCTGCTTATTGGGCAACATCTAATGAATTTTTAATTTTAAACCCAATAATATTTTTCAGGAAATTGAATTTTGCAACCTCAACTATAGACTTTTTGCTATTTTGGTACCTGACATTTCAGATTTACCAACTAAGTACCCAATTACCAAAACTTCGCATGATTGTCAATTGGCCACTTGAACTTGCACGATTTGCACTATGTCATCTCATTTCGAAAAAAGTAAAAAGTAATTGTTAAATGTATGTAATTCTCTTTTAATCCCAAATATATATTTAAGTAGCAAAATTTAACATAAAGTTAGAAGGAATAAATAAAATAAATCAATTTAGTCGCAATATAATGTTCATATTTAACTGTTAGAGATAAATAGAAAAGAGACAAGTACATAGATATGTATGTGTATACATGTGTGCGCGCGCACATTCATAAATTAAGGCAAAATTACGCAACTAACATTCCGTGCAAAGTTGTACATAACATTAGAATAGGGAGAGTATGCAAAAACTTTTACTTTAAAAAGGAAGTAGTTTATTGTAACATAAGTAAAAAAATATATGAGGATTTTATAATTTTACGTTGGTAGTGTTTGCAGACAGAAACTAAAAGTTGCATAAGTTAAAAGAAAGTATAAAACCGCTTTATTTATGTGTAAAAATTGAACTAGAAGCAAAATGGAAAATTTAAAATACATATCCCCTACTTTTATATTTTGATTAAATTATGTAGAATCAGAAACAAAAATGTGGCAAACTAAAATTTACTTTTTTTAATCAAAAGTGGCTAACAATCACTGTTTTTAGGCATTTGCAGAACACTCCCATAGTAGTCCTTCCATTTTGCAGGACTACACAAAAAATCACACACACTGCATCTTCATGCATCGCCGAGCTTAATATGTCACTATTTTTTTAGTTTCATTGATTTTTAAATATTATGTTTGAACTTGATTTTATTGATAAAACAAATGCAGTTTGAACCCAGATAATTTTTTAACTTTTTACACAAGTCCAAGCTCTATATTTAACGAGTCAATCTCAAATGAACTTTTATCATCCAAAATTCAAATTAAAATATCAAATAGTTTGATTTATTTTGTTTACTCTCAAGTCACCTACAATTATCAATGGGCAATCAAAAACACAAATGCCACTTGTTTCATCTTAGTAATGTTTCCATTACAGTAACTGTTCTTTCTATTGTCCCATATATCTGTCAAATTAGACATATATTTGTACATTTAACTCTAAAAATCACTCAACTAACTGCACATCTTTCTAGTTAGCACCCCTCTTGTCATCTTTACCCCACAAATTCTCTACAGAAGAAAAAGAAAGAACACAAAAACCAAATCTTTCTTTTTTTTCGAACAAATCGTCAACGAGATCCATACAACGCCGGCCTCCTTGGAAACGATTTCGCATGGCTCTTCTTAAGAGCTTCAGCGTATTTTAGCAGCTCGTTTTTCACGTCATCATGAGCATCTTGTTGAGGCTGGATACCCGGGGACCAATCCTGATCGTCTTCTGTTAGCGATTCGATCGTTCTATGTATGCTCGAAGAACCATCATCGCTTGTTCTATGTGTGCTCGAACAATTGCTGCTTTCCCACGCGATGCTCTTTCGACCACGTGAATAAGATCTTTGGATATCGAACGAACGTCTACTGGACGAACCCTCGGATGAATTTCTCGATGTTTTCGTGAGATCGTCCGTTTGAAAAACGCTAGAATAACTACCCGCAATGTCGTCTACAGAGACTGCTCTTTCAAGGCGTGATTTTGGCGATTGGTTTTTACATTTTCCGCGTAATAGCCTCCTCAACTTGGAAAACACTTTAGTTTTTCCAGGTTGGTCCGTTTTGTTATTAGCTGACGAAGTATCATTAGACAAATCGTCAAGTTCACTAATGTCCGTAAGACAAGAGGCCTGCGAAGATGACCAGTGGCCAGAATCAAAATCGGAAATATCCGTCCCCTTTTCGACAGAGCCGTCTTTATTTGCGTACTCGAGTATGTGTTGTTTGGCCTGTTCTTCTGATTTGGGGCTTAGCGTCTTACTGAGGTCCCTGGCGATGGTTTTACCCGGACCGGGCTGATACTTTCTCAGCTCGTGGCGCAAACAAGCGCTTATCCATCGGAGGTAGACTAGCTCTTCTATGTCTCTACACCGATCAGCTTGGAGTTGCTCGATTTCCTTCTTTAAACCTTCGTTTTGTTTTCTTAGACGCCGACGCTCTTCTCTAAGTTCTAGCACCTGATATAGAAAATATCAGTCATAGAATGCTCTATCCATTATAAGAATTCAAGAAAATTAAATAAAGGGATAATTACGAATACTACCCTTGAGTCTCAGCCTAATTACAAAAGAAATTCAATTGTCTTTCAAAATTAAAAATACCCTATGCATAATGTTTATGTTTTACAAATTGCACCTATTGAGAGGGGTATTAGTAAATTGAAAAAAAACTGGGTTTTTTTTTTTAATTAGACTAAACTTCAGGGGTAGATTTTGTAATTATCCCTTAACTACATGCATATGTATATATTCATAAAAACAAAGAAAACTACCTCTTCATTGTCTAAAGCAGTTGTAGCAAGCATTTGTACATAATCCAATTTCTGGGTCAAATCAGAATTTTCCATCTTCAAACTCTGATTGGACTTCTTCATCTCCTCTAACTCCTCCTTCAATTCCTTCTTCTCCCTTCGCAGCATTTCGACGTCTTGATCGATTTCAACGGCCTTCTTTTCCTGTTCCTCCATTTTCATCACTTTCTCTTGAAGAGTCAAAATCTTTTCCCTATTCTGTTCGCCGTCGGACTTAAGTTTTTTCCTTAGCAGCTTTATCTTGGCTTTTGCAGCTTCAAGCTCCATCACAATGTTCGTATAATCGGCCACTTGTGCCTCTAATCTTTTGTTATTTGACAACAAGGACTCGATTTTGAGATTATAAAGTTTAGCCTCCATATTGTTTAATTTTAGCTGGTTTTTGAGCTCCATTACAGCAGTTTCGTGCTCTTTAATGCCATAATACTCGAGCAATTGGATTTCCAAATTCTTTTCCCTTTCTTCAAGAATTTTAACCCTGGTTTGTAGTCTCTTGATCTCTCTCTCGTGTTCATCGTATTCAGTGCATCTGTGTTCTTTAGGAGATTCTACTTCGGGAACTAGAGACTCTGCGTTTTTCTTGGGAGAAATATCGTATACTGTGATGGACATATTACATTCCTTCACGAGCTCGTTGAACTCTGGTAAGAGAAAACTGTCTTTGTCTCCACTGCGCCTACCACTTGAAGAGCGATCACCTAAGGATTCATGAGAAGAAACTTTTCGGAGAGATGAATCCTGCAAGGGTCAAAATATCTTTTTCAAAACAGGAAAGTTTTCTGAAATCTTGAAGGAGAAAAAAAAAAAAGGTGAACAATTTTAAATATTACGGTTGGACAGTCGAATTGGACACCAACTTCAAATCTCATTATTCTAAAATGTTACCTCAAATCCAAAAAATAACATCGCTATCAGCCATATGAGTAACTGTTCATTCATACCCTTTCCAGATAACAACTAATTTCTATATTAACTATCAATTAAACCATATTTTCAAATATTTAAAAAGATACTTGAAAAGAGAAAAAAAGGCAGAGGGCCCCAGCAGTTTCAGATATAAACGAACCAAATCAAGTTGAATATATTTATCTTCAACCTTGTTTCAATTCTGTAGTGTTAATTGCATCGGTCTTGAAAGCAGCTCGAATATGAGTCGAGTCGAGTCGACTCGAGCTTAAGTAGCTAATCATTTTGCACACATTTTTTTTACTATTTGAGTATTGCGAAGTTCAAATGTTATTAGAAAAAAAATATGAACTTTATTTGTTATGTTTAATTACAAGCTCAAAGGAACTTTTATTGATCAATTTTTGACCGAACACTACCAAGTAGTTTTGTTTGTGTTTAGAACCAAGATTCCAGCCCATTAGCTTGATCTTCTCTTGATTTTTGCCTCTAATTTTTATGTACTTAATTAGCTCATTAGTTAGGGATATGCTCATTATATTGGTCAGATTCATTGTTTTATTGCTAGGTTCATTCCCTTAATCAGAGTAATTATTAGGTAAACCACTATGATTTAGCCTTGTAATTATTCTCTTCTTTTTGTGCATAAAGCCACTGTAGCTATAATGTGTATCAGAAATATAATTCTACAATATGTTTTCTTTCATTGTTTGTCAATGGAAATTTCACAGTTTGTTTCATAAAATTACTAAATGTTAACCATGTTCACAATTCCAGGAGGTTGATTATACCTGGAAAGCACCATCATCATCCCTGAGCTCACCACTTCCCCCTCTTGAATCAGACTGGCTACCATTACCTGTTGTGCATCAAGCATGCATCACATATAAATCAAAACAGAAAATAAAAAAAATTAAACCATCCATTTCTAAATAAAAAATAACTTTTTTCATAAAGGAGGGGGGGGAGAGAGAGAGAGAGGAGGAATGAGAAAAAAAATTAACCTGGAGAATGCTGTGAAGGTTTAGATTTAGGGGGCTTGATTCTTTTGGTTCGTAAATATGTATAAACAATGCCACCAAGAGAAAAAACCAAAGCCACCCCAAATTTCAAAAGGACAGGCCTTATGGGAATGTCCTTTTTCTCTTTCACCACCATTCTCAATAAAAAATTCATCTTTCAAGCATTTCCACAAACACCTAACATGCCCCAATTTGATGAAATCCGATCATACGTAAAATACCCTCATCATCAACATTATCATCAATCTCCATCTGAAACACAACCAGAAATAAATAAAAAACAGAGAGAGATCAGAAAACTCATTTTTCTGTTAATTTCAAGAATCCAGAAATTTGCCAAAAAAACAAAATAAGACTTACAGATGAAAAAATAATTTTACTTCTGCATTGAATACGAAGAATTTGCAGCAATCATAGATCAAGAGAAGGTTGGGAAGAAGAATCAATTTAGGGATTTTGTGTGTATTCTTTGTTTATTTAATATTTTTTTTTCCGCATTCATCCACAAACTGAAAATGTTTCTCATGAGGCAACAACCTTAATCCAATGATTCTGTTGAGGTTGCTTTTACTAAATAAATTTAACTGAGTTTTGATTGGCCCATGACCGAACAAAATGCAAATCATAATATTTTGTCCTATGTCACATAAGCAATAAGGGGATATTTGCCTTTTTTTGTCATTTTTTGTTTTTTGTTTATCATACATATTTGGATAATAGTAAATTTTTGGCCTCAAACATGTTTGTTCTTAGAATTGTTAAAATGGATTTGGATAGAATTGTTAAAATAGAACTAGATTAGATAGAATTATACTATTCCTAGATATTATTGTAGTTCAAATATTTATATTGGATGGTATGATTAGTTAGATAAACAGAATTATATATATATATATATATATATATATAGGGGAGGATCAAGTGAGACTATGTCTCTTGGTGTGACACAATGGACTAATCTCAACCATCCTCCACTATTAATCAATGGGTATGATTTAAGGGATAAAAAATATATTAAAACATTAATTTAATCAACATAAGGGTAGTAGGGTAAAATAACATAACAAGGTAGGAATCAAATCTCTTTCTCTCTCATGCATCTCTCATCTCACGTGTCTCTCTCCCTCTCCCTCCCTCACGCCTCCCTCCTCTCTCTCTCTCTCTCTCTCTCTCTCTCTCTCTCTCTCTCTCTCTCTCTCTCTCTCTCACACACACACACACAAAACACACAATTCCACCATTAATGCAAATTTGAAGAACTCGAATCAGAAAAATAAAACAAAGTGAAGAAGATGCACTTATGTTCGAATCATGATGCATGATGAATCATCGATCGTGGAACAAAGTCTACACAACATCATCAATGGTGTAGACATTGATGGAGAACTTCGAAAATATCCATTAACATCAACTCTTAAAAAATGTAATTTTCACGAATAAGACGATGCATAAATACTTATGAAATGATGTATAAATACTTATTAAACAATGCATAGATACTTATGAAACGGTGGTGCATATATTCAGGATATTACATATTTGGAAATATGCAACAAAAATAAACTAAATATGCATTATCTGAAAACTATCTATGCAGCGTAAAAAAACTAATATGTAGTACAGTATATCCAACTATGCAAGACGTCATAAACTATGCAACAAAATCAACTAACTATGTATTATCTAGAAACTATCTATGCATTGTGGAATAACTAAATATGCAAAGACATTATGTAACATCCCATTTTTATAATTTCCAAAAACAACATCCCATTTTCATAACTAAATATACATTATATTGAACCTATTTATGCAGTGTAGTATAACTACATATGCGATGACGTTATATTCAATTATGTCTTGTTTTCGTAAAACAAAGTGCCAACAAAATAACTAAATATGCATTATTTGATGTCTAATTATGCAAAGAAAGAACCCTAACTATGTAGTAAAATAAAAATATTTGGAAAGAAAATATGTTCCTTAAATTCCGCCACAAAATCCTAGTTGTCAATTTCAAATTTAAAAAATCTACTGGGACCACTAATTTGAATTACAAAATTACAATCTTACCCCTAAAATCAGTAAAATTAGGAAATAATTAAAAAAAAGCTGAATTAATCACATTCCTTCATTTTTTAAGATCAATGGGTAAGATGAGTCCACTGTCTCACCTAGGGAGGGTGGTCTCATTTGAACCAAATCCTATATATATATATATATATATATATATATATATATATATATATAGGGAGGGTTATATAGGACCCTCCTATTATATGAGTATATAAGACCAAATCCAGACCACATATCTATCTATTTCAATGGCTATTATTAATTCTGATTAATGTTAATAAAATAAATGGTAAAGTCAAAATGGGGGCAAATTAGTCCACATAAAAAATAGGGAGGTTGACTAAATCTAATAAATCCCATGAAAATAGGGCAGTTACCCACAATTGGTCATCCTTCATTAAACACACGTTGTGTAGTTGATTTCAAATAAATTTGATTATATGTTTCCTTAACTCCATGTGCTAAATCTAGTAAATTACATGAAATTTCATCATTTCCATTTTTATTTTTAAAAAAATTTCTTGATATGGTCATAATATTGCTTATATGTGCTTAAAAACTTGCTTGCACGTATGCAAAATGTTGCTTAGTTATTATTGTGTTTTAAAATCTCATATTAATAATAGTTTGTTTGAGAAGAACTATCATGTTATGCAAAAAATTAAAAATTTATACTTATATGGACTCTTATTCATTCAATCGTTGACGGTTTTTTCAACCAAAAAATTTGCTTGGGTGATACTAAAATGTTGTTTATGTATGCACGAATACTTACTTGTATGTAGTCAAAAATTTGATTACGTCCCCATTTGTTCTTACAGCTATGGCTAGACGTTTGCTTACATGTGCATAACAATACGCTTATGTATATTCTAAATATTGCTTAATTATTTATTTTATTTGATTCAGTTGGGATTGCACATGTGTCACAACAGCGAATTGAAATAATATCAGATTCATCTCCGAACTGGATACCAGAATGTGACGAAAATATTACTCCAAAAGAATGAATGAATTTTGACAATTCGACAACGGAATACCATATTAAAAATGATTATTAATAAATAAAAAAGTATGTGTTCGAGAATATGTTGTGACTGCTTATTTATTTGTTAAATACTGCTTATTCACATATTACAAATTGCACATGTGTGGTTATTGTAATGCTTATTACTAGTATGTACTCAGCTTATTTGTGAATATTGTAGTGCTTTTCGAGCAAATAATTCAACATTCTTACAAAATTTGGTTACTATAGTCCCATATATTCAATTGCTTATTTGTGCGTAAAGTATTGCTTGTGAAAGGATGTTATGGTGCTTAGAAAGCAATTGAATTATGTTTACAATACCATCAAACCATCAAAATAATTGCTTACAAAGCAATTGAATATTGCTTACAAGGCAACTGAATTCTGCTTACAAAGCAATTGAATTCTGCTTACAGTATCTAAAAATCATGAAAATAAATACTACACTAACTAGAAAATATTCCTATATCAACTACGCATGTACGTCAAAACCAACCATATTTAAAATGGCTATAAAATACTACAAAATTCAACATTTTGATCAAAGTATGAAACAACAACGTTTCATTGTGATCATAACTCGATTTGGCAGACTCCTTCGCCAGTCCGAAAATCGACTTTCTTTGCTCGTTCATACATCTTTTTCCATTTCCAACAGAAAATCTATCAAAAAAAAGACACTAGTCATTTATATAAAGCATTTATTAACAAGCAAAACATTTATAAGCATAAAAACCAACCAAGCATAAACATAATATAAGACATGTATAAACATAAAACAAACTATAGATAAGCATAATTATCAACAACAATAAGCAGTTGAAAACATCAATAAGCAATCCCCCCACCTTAGAAAAAACATGGCAATACCAATTACCCCTAATTTGAGAGCATAATATAAAACATAGATAAGCATAATATAAAACATGCATAAGCATAATTATCAACAACAATAAGCGGTTGAAAGCCTCGTTAATCTCACATGCGCTAAACTTTGTTTTTTCAACTAGTAAAATCAAAAAAAAAGAAATTACAAAGAAAGGACGAACGAAGAAGAGAGAAAAGCGATTTAGTACTGCTCGAAATTCAAAAAGGACGAACGAAGAAGATAAACAGATTTGGTACCGCTCGAATAAGGATTTTACAAAGAAATTTGGGGGTTTAAGGGTCAACTCTTCGAGGAAATTTCAAAATGCCCTAAGTGACGTAGTTGCGGATGGTTCAACTCCTACTTAAAATTCGACCGATCGATGAGAGTCCGATTTTTTTTGATTTTCGGATGAAAAATTTCACACTTTGCTGGTATTTCTCCCGATAGGGTGAACAACAACTAATCGCGGTAGGGGTGGGGTCGAGACGCTGCGGGGAGAACCTCAAGAATTAACAATGGAGAAATGTTAAATTTTTGCGAGAGAGATTCTTGTGTTAGCAAAGGAGAATAACTATTTTCGACTCTTCATTTACCAAGTTGGAGAGATATGCAAAGATTTTGGATACACACACGTCTCCAAAAACGGCTCCTAAATTATAGCCCACTCCCAAAAATAGTTTCCCTCCCAAAACTGATTTTAATTAAAATTACCAAACAACCCTTTTTTATATTAAATTATATATTAAAAAATGGTAAAATCTGTTTAATCTCAACCGTTTAAAAATTAAATCAAGGTCTCAGATTTGGTCTCGTGTACTCATATAAGATATGTGGACTCACCTGATCCAAATCCTATATATATATATATATATATATATATTTTGAGGGAAGAATTATATATAATTTTAGTTATCTTTAGTTTGGGGTTATATATAATTATATATAAATGAACAATCTAAATTACCCTTCATCCACTTCCCAATTTGTATTTTTTTTATAATTTTATTTTACATCTTCTATTGTATATCATACATTCACTCCACCTTTTATAATTAACTTTAAATATATATTAAAAATATATCTAAATATATAATATAGAATATAAAAAAGTATATTGGAGTAGAGTTTTCAACCCAACTTTAGGCACAAAAATAGTTCACAATTTTTTTCTTAAGTAACTTAAAATGTTATATTCTATTGTATAAAGTGGAAATACTAGTTGAGCTTATAGCTAGAATTCAAGTTTAATATCAATGTGTTGTAAGTGAATTTTAGCTAATTAGATATAATGCAGATCACATCCAAAATATTACTCATTAATTTTTTTTAAAAAATTAAAATATTATTATTTATGCCTAATATATTTAATATATTATTTATTAAATATAGCATCACACTAAAATATTAAAAAAATTAAATCCAGCAAACGTGAATGGCACTCGTGAATAATCACGTTAAAATTTTTCCTCAAAAAAATAAAATAATAATAATAATCACGTTAAAATCTACTTCCAGTAATCATCTCCCACAACACTTATTTAAAATTCCACAAGTCCTTTTCGCCTGTATTTATTTCTAAGACTGTCAAAACTAGCCCGATTCGGTGATAGAATCTGGCCGGTTTGTGATTTTGAAAGCTTAAAAAGAGCCTGGTTTATTTTGGCCCGGTCCATTAGCTCCAAAATGCGGGCTGGTCCGGGCTGAGACAATTTCTGGAGTGGCCAATGGACTAGCACAATTTCAACTCGACCCATTTAAGAAATCTATTTATTTCCTCCCTTATAAACAAACAGACAACTATTGAAACCCAAAAAAAAAATTATTTAAATAATCGAATCAAGAGAACAAAACGATTTGTGAATAACGAAAGTATGTCGTGGCAGAGTTACGTGGACGATCACTTGATGTGCGACGTCGACGGCGTTCATCTCCACGCCGCCGCTATCATCGGCCTTGACGGCAACGTTTGGGCTCAGAGCGCCACCTTCCCAAAGGTGTATGCCATTTTGCATCACATTTTCGATTTCAGTTGAAAAATCAATAATTTTCGTTTTTGTGTTATTATTCTCGTGCTTTAGGTTTTTTTCCCCATTATTTATGATTGTTATTTATTACATTCGATTTGCGATTGGGGTTTATTTTGATCAATATGATAATTATGCATTATATCCAGCATTCAGTTCTATGATCACAATTCACAACAGCTATCGGTTTTGTCTAACATTAGATTGGTCTAATTTTAAGGATGTTTGCTTCATTATCAGACTGAGGTGGATTGGTTGTATGATTGGTCTGGTGAAATGTTTATTCACTTTACTTTGGGAAACTTGATTGGCCAGGATAAATTGTTTAGTCCAGGTTTATCAATTGTTTGGATATTTGAATACAACGATGATAATAATCTCAATCCATATTTTTGTCATGATCTTGGTTGATAACTGGTTCAGACCATGGGGTGCCATTATATAATCAGACCCAACTTTAATCCTCCTACGAACAGTCATTAACAAATTTGTCCCTCATTTGCGTGGGTAGTATTACGTTTCTATTTTTTATTTCGGTAATTTGGTCATTTTGAAAATTTATCCAACTTTATCTTCAATGTCAAATAAAATATTATTTTTCCACTAATTCACATCACAATCGTACTTCGAAAACACGCTATTAAACTCAATTATATTATCTAATCCTAACATTTCCATATTATGTTATCAATCCAATCAACAATCGCAAACGCGATCATAGAGTGTGGTTACTCGTTTTTTGATTTTGAATATCTCAAGAATTGCATTTTCCCCCTAAAGTTGGGAATTTCCGATGAATGGAGGTGAATGATGACAGAAATTTTGCTTCATTTTGGTTTTCTGACGGAAATTTGCAATTATAGGTTTACAAGCATTTCCGGATAAATTGTGTTTTTCTAAGTATCAGAGTGGTGTCTTTTTATTAGATTCACAAATTCTACTTGATATAGTTAGAACTGTTGGGTTTACACCGCTTCTTGTGAAACTTTAGACATGTTTTGCTTGTTGTGATGTTTTCTTGATGAATTTATACCTCATTCCGCGCAGTTCACACCTGAGGAGATTGCTAACATTGTGAAGGATTTTGATGAGCCTGGATTCCTTGCTCCGACCGGACTATTTCTTGCAGGCGCTAAGTATATGGTGATCCAAGGAGAGCCCGGTGCTGTAGTTCGTGGAAAGAAGGTGATTCTCTCTACCTGTCTCTCTAGAATTAAGACGATCGTCCAAACATTTACATTTACTACAAAGCTGTGATAACAAGGGTGTGTGCTACATTTTCGTCAAGTATTCAACATTGGTGGTTAATTATGCTATATATGTGTCTTACTAATTGTTTTTCTAGAATATTTTCTGATCAAGATTATGCATATTATAATGTTCTCTCCGAGCATCCGTGGTGATCGTTCTAAAGATATCCTTGAATGTATGGTCACCCTTTGTTGATGATCACAAAATCTTCGGAAATGATTTCCTGGAAGTTTAGCCTATGTACAAAAAAAAAAAAAAACTATCTTCGAAAACTACAAATGTTCCATTAATATGTGTTTCTATTTAACAAATTAGATCATCTGTTAAATACAAACCTCAAGACAGTGTTTGTAGTACCTTAATGGAGTATTTGTAATTTTGAAAGATAACTAAAGTCTTTTATAGTTAGGCTAAACCTCATGCATAGTTTTTGTAATTTTACCCCGCTTTTGTATTCCTCATGTTCTTTTGGTATATTCATTGTGTGTGGAACATTAGAACCTGTTTGCCAACCAACTCATGGATTGGTTCCCCCATCCCTGCTAATATTTCAATTTCCATAATGATTAACGTTTAAATCATGCCTGCTCCCACCCTCCTTTCTTTAATTGTGGTCGGCAAAATTTTTTTTTTTTGTCCTTTATCTAACACCACTTTGAGATTTCATCCTTTTTTTTTTGCTTTTGACAAATAATCATTTTTCTCAACAAAAATTTAAGATTTGGTCCTCTTACCTGCTATAGCATGTTACTTTGACCTGTAGAGCTGATGTGACATTTTTATTTTCAAAATTTTTAATTTTCATTTAGAAAACAATATTTAAATCTAACATGGCATCCTAAAAATTCAAAAAACCATTTTAAAATCTAAAAATTAAATATCTAAAATTTGATAATTTATTTAAAAAACTAAAAAATAGTAAAAATAATATCGAAAGTTGTTAAAAAAAATATAAACTGTTTGAAAAAATCTGAAATTTATTTGAAATATTGAAAAATATTTTATTTTTGAAATAGAAAAACTCAAAATTATTTTGAAAAAGTTGTTTTTAAACTAAAAGATGTTTAAAAATCTGAAAATTTGTTTAAAAAACTAAAAAAATTGTTAAAAATCTAACAAATTATTTGAAATATTAAAATATAAAATAAAAAAGTTGAAAATTATCTAAAAACAAGAAAATTAGTCTAAAAATCTGAAAATGGATTAAAACTAAGACTTTTAAAATTTTTACAAAAATATATGAATTATTTTTTAAAACAAATCCGATAATTACGCCAAATATATAAAAATAATTTTTTATAGATTTTTGAAAATAATTTTTTGGCATAATTTTTAGATTTTTGAAAATAATTTATAGTTTTTTAAAAACAATTTTAAGTTTTTACTCTATAAGATTTAAATAATTTAAATAATTTATAGCAGGTAATATTTATAGATTTTTGAAAATAATTTATTTTTTAAAATAATTTTTGGGGGTTAGGATTTAAATATTGTTTTCTAAATGAAAATTAAAAATTTTGAAAATAAAAAGCCACATCAGCTCAACAGGTCAAAGTAACCTGCTATAGCAGGTAAGAGGATCAAATCTCAATTTTTTGTTGAGAAAAAGGACTATTTGTCAAAAGTAAAATGAAAAATGATGGATTCTCAAAGTGGTGTTAGATAAAGGACAAAAAAAAAATGTGGTCTTCCAATATCTGGCCTAATATGATAAGAGTTACCATGTTGATTAGTTGTCACCAATTTTACATTGAATTCCAACATAAGAAGCTGGATATTTCTTTTTGAGTGGAGCTTTTTCTTTATGCTATATGGATCGTTTTTATTTGATTTGGTTAGGTGTAAAATAGTATCCGTTAAAGTTGGGGTGGTTAGTAATTTTTAGAGAAGTTGGGGTATGGATAGTTTTATTTTGATCTGTCGCCAATTCGTTATGCTATATGGATCGTTCTTTACTCTTTTTCTTTTTATCATCATCGTTGTAGGGGGCTGGTGGTATAACTATAAAGAAAACAGGACAAGCTCTTATATTTGGTATTTACGAGGAACCCATGACTCCAGGGCAGTGTAACATGGTTGTTGAGAAGATGGGAGATTACCTTATCGATCAGGGCCTGTAGCTCTCTCTCTATTTCTTACTCTTTTTACAGATTTTTTCTTTTTTTTTAATTATGTCTTGTCTCTTTGGGTTGATGATGTCTTCAAAACTTGAAAGACTATCTGGCGAGGAGGGTTTTGTGGGAACAGTTAATTTAAAGTGTTTTAAGGTTGTGTCGTAGGATTGTAGTTAGTTCAGATTTCAGATTTTACATTCTTTTATGAGATTCTGTATTATTTTCTATTTTGGTGGCTTTGTTTCTCTCATTTTCTCTGTAATTTTCTTCTGTACGTTAATTTCTTGATTTTCGAGGCTCAGTTTCCTCATAATTTGCAAAACACCTTTTTTCTTTTTTGTTAATAATTTCAATAAAATGTAAGTTCAAAAATTAATTTTTTTAACAGAGCGTCAAATAAACTTTTTGGCTATGAAGAACACTCTTGACAATTTGGCGCCCAGTTAAAGGAGTTTTTATAAAGGAGTTAGGCCCTAATCTTTTCTTATTTCAGTTCTTTCATGAGTTAGATATTGCTCGTGACGTTTGATAATGCTCTTCTGCTTACTAAAAGGTTGAGCGTTGGAGAACAACCTTCAAAAATCCCATTGTTTCATACGGAATTATGGGTACAAGTTTATGACGTGCCTTTTGGTTTTATGACAGAGAAGATGGGTAAGATTGTTGGGAATTTTATTGGCAATTTCTTGGACTCTGATCAACACAGTTTTAGTGGTGTTTGGCAGTGCTACATGAGAATCCGTGTAGCCTTTGATGTCCGCTCTCCGATTAAGAGGCGTATGAAGCTTAAGAAGCCAGATGGTGAATGGGTGTGGCTAAATTTTAAATACGAACGCCTTCCAACTTTTTGTTTCTTCTGTGGTTTGCTTGGACATTCGGAAAAGTTTTGTGAGAAACTTTTTAATGATCCGTCGGAGGAACGGGCTTACGGCTCCTGGCTGAGGGCCTCTACTCGAAAGAACCATAATCCTGTTGGTATGCAATGACTGCGCTACCCTTTTCCGGCGACAAAATTCGGTAATCAATAGGGAGTTAATGACGGTTACTCATCGGAGGGATCATCAACCAACCAGGGGCTTAACTGCTCGGAGGTTAAAACTAATGTTGGAGTTAGCAACGTTAAAGAAGGAGCGGTTATTTGTGAGGAAGTTATTGAGAATGCTGATACGGTTAAGATTGGACAGGATGTGGTCAAAATGTCTAATTTAAATTTTGCCATGACTTCTGTTCATCGGGTATTGATAAGGAGACAGTTAAGTTGGATAATAAAAGGAAAAGATCCTGAGGGGGTCTCTATTAAGGATTCTGATAAAATGGGTTATGGTACTCAGTTATGTGAATCATCTTTAGCTATTGTGGAAGTGGGTAAGAACCAAAAAAACTTGAAAGCGGTGGGCTCTGGTCTCCAGGCCCACCGTGAATTATGAGTTCTCTTAGTTGAAATTGTCGTGGGCTTGGCAACCCACGAACAGTTCAAATTTTATTAAACTTAGTCCAACTGAAAATGTCTTCTTTTATAATCTTATGGAAACGATGCTTCATAAAAATAAATTGTAGAGTATCCCTATTAAGTTGGGGTATGAAGGATTGTTTGTCGTTAATAGTTCGGGTCATAGTGGCGGTCTTGCGTTGCTTTGGAAAAATATGGCAGAATTATTGTGCTTCTCACCAAACCATATTGATATTACCGTTTGTATTGAGAATCTCCCGAATTTTCGATTACTGGTTTCTATGGTTTCCCAGAGAGGACAAGACGACGACAGTCTTGGGACTTTTTAAGGCATTTAGCTCAGCAATCTACTCTCCCGTGGTGTTGCGTTGGTGATTTTAATGACCTTTTATCTTCTTCGGAGAAAAGAGGTGTTGTGGATCATCCTCCCGGGCTTCTATCCGGATTTCGAGCTGCCAATGATGATTGTGGGCTGAGGGATTTGGGCTTCATTGGTTATCAATTTACTTGGGAACGGGGATGAGGCACGCCTCATTGGGTGGAGGAGCGATTAGACAGGGGCCTTGCTATTCAAAGTTGGATATCTTTGTTCCCTAACGGCAAAGTTTGGAATTTAGAAGCGACAATGTCTGATCATTCTCCTATATTTTTGGAATTGGGTAAACAATATCGTATAAAATGTGTTCGAAAATTTCGTTTTGAAAACAACTGGTTAAGAGAAAAAGATATTAAAGATATTGTGACTGAAGGTTGGAATAAGGGAGATTTTGGAAATTTGACGGGTAGAATTGAAAATTGTGGAAATTATTTATTTCAGTGGGGTGAAGCGTTGTGTAACTCTTTTTTTAACAGAATCAGAGAAGCAAAACAGAGAATGAGTCAGTTTCGGGGTGGTCGGGATTCTTACTCCGTAGAAGAATTTCATAGAGCTCAACAGCAATATAATCTTCTATTGGCACAACAAGAGGATTTTTGGAAACAGCAAGCTAAACTTTTTTGGCTCAAAGGTGGAGACTCGAACTCAAAATATTTTCATACGGTGGCATCGACTAGAAAGCGCCATAATTCCATCTCTCAGCTTAAAGATGTTGCTGGTCATTGGCGGAATTGGGAGAATGGGTTGGGACAACTCATTGTTAATCATTTCGTCAATATGTTTTCCTCATCTGGTAGTATTTGTGGTCCCATTAATGATTGTATTGAGCCAAGAATTTCTGTGAGTCAGAATGAAGAGCTCTTAGATAATTTTACGGAATTTGAGATTGAAGAAGCTTTATTTGCTATGCATCCTGATAAATGCCCGGGTCCTGATGGGATGAATCCGATATTTTTTCAGAAATTTTGGGATATCACGGGTCCAGAAGTTATCTCTTCATGTCTGAATTTTATTAACTCTTGTTCCTTCCCGGTGGGATTTAATGATACTAATGTTGTTCTCATCCCGAAAAAGAAGTGTTTGGAAGTAGTCGCTGACCTTAGATTTATTGCTTTGTGTAATGTGGTTTATAAGGTTATCTCAAAAGCCTTAGCAAATCGGTTGAAAAAGGTCCTCCTTGAAGTAAGTTCTGAATTTCAAAGCGTTTTTGTACCCAAGAGGATGATTTCTGATAATATTATGGTTGCCTTCGAGATAAACCATTTTCTTAAATGCAAGAGACAAGGTAAACATGGGGTGGCGGCTCTTAAAATAGACATGAGCAAGGCCTATGATCGCATTGAACGGACGTATCTTATGGCTATTATGTTGAAGATGGAATATTGGGATTTCATTCTAGGTGGGTTGAGCTTATAATGGTTTGTGTTACGACGGTCAGATATAAGATTATCCATGGGGATTTTGAGTCAGAAGTGTTTGTTCCGGAACGAGGATTAAGACAAGGTGACCCTTTATCGCCTTACTTTTTCATTTTGTGTGCGGAGGGTCTTTCGGCTATCATTCAAAACTATGAAAGAAGAGGATGGATTCATGGGTGTAGAATTGCTAGAAATGCACCGAGTATATCCCTTTTTTTCACGGATGATAGCTTTTTATTTTTCTGGGCGAATCGTGCTAAATGTTCTGGTATTCAAAAGTGTCTTGATTTGTATGCTCAAGCTTCTGGACAATTGGTGAATTTTCAGAAATCAACTATTTCTTTTAGTAGGAATACTGATGAGGAGGAGATTCGGGTGATTTGTTCTCTATTGAATGTCTCTTTGACGACTAACCGTGGTTCTTATCTAGGACCTCCTTCATTGGTTGGACGCAATAAAAAGGAAATTTTTGGTTTCATTAAAGAGAAGGTTTGGAGCAGGCTGCAGGGTTGGAGAAGGAAGTTGCTTTCTAGGGCTAGTAAGGAAATCTTACTGAAAACAGTAGCACAGGTTGTGCCTATTTACGCCATGAGTATTTTCTTACTCCCACTCGGTTTGTGCTCCGAGTTGGAAAGAATGATGAACTCGTTTTGGTGGGGTAAAAGTGATAACTCCTCTCGGGGTATTAACTGGTACTCGTGGGATAAGCTTTGTATTCATAAAAGTCAAGGAGGGCTTAGTTTCAAAAGGATTCATGAATTTAATTTGGCTTTGCTCGGAAAACAGATTTGGAGAATGCTCACTAATCCCAATTCGCTTGTGGCAAGGTTATTTAAGTCCAGGTATTTTCCATCGTATGTGTTATTAAATGCTTCAATAGGGTCTAATCCTAGATATGTTTGGGGGAGCATACTTGCTGCTAGAGATTTAGTGGCAAAAAATAGTACACTGAAAGTTGGAGATGGCACACGATTTCATTTGGGGTGATCCTTGGCTCCCGATAAAGATGCATTTGTTTCCTCTCCTTCTCTTCAGTTGGGTCAGGTTGTTGTTAGTAATCTAATGCAAATGGATAGGCTCAAATGGGATGAGGATCTGATCAAAGACATATTTAATGAAAGGGACCAAAAACTGATTTTGAGCATTCCTCGTAGTGTGGGGCACTCACACTCAGTTGATTGTTGGCAATGGCTTGGTTGTAAGAGGGGAATTTACTCAGTAAAATCTGCTTATAGATTGTTTTCTGATCAGACTGATGTTCAGGCTGGTTTTTCTCAGTTTTTCGAATGAAAGTCCTTGTGGAAGTTGAGTGTTCCTGCTAAGGTCAAGAACTTGGTTTGGAGAGCCATTCATAATACATTGCCCACCAAAGAAAGGCTCAGTTCAAGGAATGTGCAGGTATCAGTTTTATGTCCGGTCTGCAATATGGATTCTGAAACTTTGGCCCATGTATTTTTTTCATTGCTCATTTGCAAAGAGGTGTTGGAGTTTGCCGTCATATTTTGTGCAGAGCTCAGCTCTTCTGTCTTTTTTATCTTGTTTACACACTACAACATAAATGATATTAGGTAACACTCAAAAAAGTTACCTAATGGCCATAAAATGTTACTATAGACAATAGGTAGCATTTTTATGGCGCTGCACTTGCCCGTACTACCTATAGTCTAAGGTATCACTTTTATTAGTTTAGTAACATTTTTTCTAAGTGTTACATTAAGTTTTGTATTGGTAACACTTTGAAGCAATATTTCTAAAGTGTTACATATGAATCTTATGTAACACTACTATTTTTTGCCACCAAGTAGATTCGAACCCACGACCTGTTATGTATGGAAGTGACAATTTGCCACTAAGCTAAGTTGATTCTTATTACAACTTTTGCTTTGTTTTACACATACACACACACACACACACACACACACATATATATATATATATATTATGTATATATAATATATTTTATATAATAAAGATTATATTTTATAATATATGTATAAATTATATTATACAATGTATATATCAAATTTTATATTATATAGTATATAGTTTGAAAATCATATTATATTATATATTAAAGGACACAATAAATTAAAAATATCAAAATTATATAAAATAAATTTATCGACTGATAAATATTCAATCGATAAAAATAAAATATATATATAAAAATATAAAATTAATTTACTCACAGATAAAAAAGTCCTAACAGTAAACAAAATTAAATAATAAATAAAATAATGAAAAAATAATTTACCGACGGAAAAAATTTCTAAGTAATTACCGACAACATCAATTTTCATTGGTAATTTTTTTTAAAAAAGTAAAAAAAAAGGTTAACGATAAAATTGCTTTTCGTTAGTAAAAATTAAAAAATAAAGAAATAATAATAATAAAATATATACATGCGCATTTTCCGTCGGTATTAAGACAGACTTAGTTACCTTCGTAAAAAATAAAAAAATAAAAGCAAAACTAAAACACTTTGTAAAAAGAAAATAAAAATTCAGTTAAAAAACAGAGTACATGATGACTACAATTTTTAGGTTTGGTGACATCAATTAATTAAATAAATATTTGACATGATTTAATGATAGTTATATAATTTTGTGTTACTAAAATATAGCTTAAAAAGTATTACAATCAATAAAATATAGTGTTGCCAAGAGTGCTTCTTAAATAAAGTGATACATATTTGCGTTACAAAAGAAATAACAAAAAAAAAGTGATACTTAAAAAGTGTTACTTATATAAAAGTGTTACATATTGATAAAAGTGTTACCTATTTGCGTTACAAAAGAAATAAGAAAAAAAAAAGTGATACTTAAAAAGTGTTCCTTATATAAAAGTGTTACATATAAGTGTTACATATTGATAAAGTGCTACAAAAGTGTTACAAATATGTGTTACATATGTACCTTATGTAAAAAGTGCAATAAAATTTGTGTTACTTAATGTCAATTATGTTGTAGTGACATATGGTTTGGTCGAATGGATCTAATGAGGATAGAAAAGTTATGTCTATGTTATTATGGGGTCTTTGGAAAAAAAGAAATGAAATTGTTTGGAACCAAAAACACATGTCTCCTTCTCAGATCATGAATCAGGGCAGCATCCTCTTATCACAGTGGGAGGTGGCACGGGCAGCTGATATGGGTGATTGGCAAGTTTCTAAAATGGATGGAGCTATTCGTTGGAAAAAACCGAAGCAGGGATGGGTTAAATGTAATATAGATGCAACCATGTTTGTGGAATCTGGTAGAATTGGATATGGGGGTATTATCAGAAATGCTGAGGGCTCATTTGTGGCACCAGTTCAAGGAGCAATGCAGGGGTTTATGGAAGCTGATATTGCTGAAGCTTTGGGAATGAGAGAGGTGCTTAGCTGGTTAAAAAAATAGTTGGGGGAATTCTCCAATTATCATAGAATCCAACTGTCTCAAAGTGGTGAAATCATTGCGTAAATGTCCAGCGGAAAACTCTTATTTTGCTGATTTAATTCATGTATGTCGTGAGATTATGGTAGATATGTATAGTATCGAGTGTGTATGTTAGGAGATCAGCAAACGTTGTCGCTCATGCTTTAGCTAGAGCAACAAATTCTATATTTGGTGTCTTAGAATGGAGTTCAGATCCTCCACTTTTTACCTGTAACGAATTGCAGTTCGATCTGTTTGATTAATAATATATTTTCCTTTTTGTTTAAAAAAAATGTTAAGTTCAAAAAACTCAATTTGATAGAGCCCGAATTTTTTAACTATCGTGTTTTGTTTCTGTTTCTCCTTTGGTATGTAATATGTTGTTATGGGCTAATTTTGCTTCGTAATTGTGGAATGGGCATTTTATGGAAAATGATGGGCCAACTCCATGATGATCCAGCCTATTGGTAAACACTTTATGTAGAGAGCTAAAAATTTGATTTTATATAAAGGAGTGCTATTAGCACCCCCAAAATCTCTTAATACAATTATTTTCTTAATACACTTCCACATCACTTTTTAAAATAAACGTGTTACTTAATACACCCCCGACATTTCCCAATTTATCATTTTCCCAACTAAACTCCAATTCTTCCATATTCATTTTGTTGACCCCCATCATATTCAATTTTCAGTGAAAACAATTGAAGTATCTGCAGCATATATATTTATGACTTACACCCATTAAATATGTGTTTGATGATATATGTATAAGGCCAAAATTTGATTCAGAAAAAAATGGAGAAGAACAAAATTCAATCCAGAGAGTCAAGAACACACTTTTTGTAATTTCGCAATCAAAAGAACAAAATTCAATCTAATCGAGTCCAATCCCATAAGAATTGTTGATGTAGTAACAGTACTCATCCAATTCCAACTAAATTGTAATTATAAATACTTCATTTCTAATATTTCTTTTATGGTTGATTACAGATCTTGGGTTTGCTAATTTGCTCTTAATAATTGAGAACTATTGTTGTTATGGTCTTGCATGACCAATTTTTTGACTCATTCAGATGGCTTTAGTCAATTTTGCCATATTATATTTTTTTTTTGAAACAAAAATAACTATCATAAATTACTGAAAACGGTCTAGTGCCGATTGAGACAAGAATTCTGGAGGGGCGTTCCACGGCGTCCCATTACATGAGTTGGATTTTGCAAGATGAGCAAATTCATGAGCTACCACATTATCAATTCTAGGAATCCAATAAAAACCAGCATGAGATAGGATCCTGAGAATGTCATAAATATCAGCAAAGATGGCGTTGGCACCGTGCAATGATTCTGATTCACCTTTAGCAGCCGTAAGACAATAGAAGAATCGCCCAGGAAGGAGCATTGAGAGATGGATAATGTGGCCAGATCTCATATTATATTTGGTGCTTACAATTTTAAGATTTGGTTTGCCAGATCTCATTTTTTAGTTACTAAAAGAGGAGATGAAGAAGAATGTGGCCGCCGGTAGTGGCGTAGCCAGGAAATTTTATGGGGTGAGCCGATACACGGAATCAGGATGGATCAAATAAAAAACTAATAGAAAAATCATATAAATTTTATCTAAAAAAATGGGGGGGCCAGGGCCAGGTTGGCCCCTCCCTCCGCCAGTGGCCACCGGGAAGGAAGATTAAAGATTTAAAAAAGAGAGTATTTATAGATTTTTTTGGGGTGTGTTTAGAGATTTGTTATGTGCATTTAGAAATTTGGTAGAATATTAAGGGCATTTTAATCTATTTAGATAGTGGAATTTTTTGGTAATTAAGGAGAGGGGTGTATTGATAGATTGTGGGGTGTTAATAGCACTTCCCTTTATATAATCTATTTTTTAGCACTGAAGGTTTCCGTCTAAAAAATTGAGTTTATGTTAACTGAAAATTCGTGACAAATTTTGGCAGTATTAAACATTCTGTTATTCAATTGCTTTATGTTTTTTTTTTCCGAGTGAAAATCCTGAAGGGACCATATACTAAAACACAACGTTGTTGACGATTTTTCATTTGTTTTTACAATCTAAATTGGATAAAAAATAATACGTGCCCAACGTTTAGCTCGTAGTTACTTGGCATCAAATAAATCACATTATTCTATTTTTATCCATACAAGCAATTCGAATCTTCTATTATAATTTGACTCGTATTACTCATTATATGTAGAGCTGGCAAAAAAAGCCCGGCCCGATGGGCTGGCCCGACCTACCCGATAATAGGGCTGGGCTGGGTCTCTTTTTTTCAAGCCCGAAAAAATTCGGGCCTAAAAAGCCCGACCCGATAAGCCCATCGGGCCGAACGGGCTCGGGCCAAAAAAAACCCAATTTTATTGGGCTGGCCAGGCCCGATTGTTTAAAAAAAATTATAAAAAATTAAGAAACCCTATGGCTACAGAATTCAGGGGAGACTCACGTTTCTTATTTTTAACAAAAACTCAAACAAAAACCCTACCCTCTCTAACAGATTCACAGTCCCGTACATGTTCCCTACCAAATCGCCATCTCCACCACCTCCAGCCACCCCCTTCACCTCTGCTGGCTCAAGCCAATTTCGGCTGGGATAGAATCTACAGGTAAGCTTTTTCTTTCCTTTTCTTTTTTCATTTTATTAAAAATAACAATCGTAAGAACTTGTGTTTAGATTTTGCAAATGTTTCTGAATATGTGAATCATACAGGGTGACAATGACGATTGATATTTTTAATTTTCCGTTGAAGAAGATGGTTTCGTTCTTGGGGATTTTTTTTTTTTTTGAAGAATATGTGGAAACCCCCTTATTATTGCGTCAAATATTATCATCCATTCTGATCTTTCTAATTCTTGTAAGAAAAATGAACCAAAAGCAGAGCAAGAAAAGGTATCATCCTGTCAGGGCCACCATTTTGGACCATCTCATAAACTTCAATAGGAAACCCCGTATTATAGGGAAAATAGTATTTTTGATCTTGTGGTCATTTTCTTGTTTGTTATTTGGAGGATTAGTTTGCTATTTTCTTGTTTATTATTTATTTATTGATTTATTATTTCTATCTTATCTCATTGAATATTTACAGATATTGATCTTGATCAAAATTTGGAGGATATGGATGATGACTTGGAAGTGTTGGGATCTCCTCCTACTCCTATAACTAAGAGTAGTTCAGGTACTACTGCTTCTGTTGGTCGTAGTACTACAATTAAGTGATGATTTGATACTATGAATTGGAGGAGATACATTTGTCCAAAGAAGGTTCCAACATTGTTCTAGATGATGAGTGATGATTTGATACTATGGATTTGTCATTTGTGTCTCTCTTTGTATTTTGTACTTGGGTCTACAAACAATTTATGTCATTTGTATTTTGATACCATCAAGGTGGGGATTATGCTATGAGTTGATGTGAATTGTTGATTTTATTTGATGAATTGTGGTTTTTATTTGAATTAGAATGCAATGATATGGCATAATTCTGTTTATAGGTATTTTCCCTTAAGTCTTGTTTCCCGCACCTCTGTATTAACCCAATAGTCATATTCATGTACAGTGATGTTTTACCTAATGAAGAGTGATGTTTTAACTAATGTATTAACCCAGTAGTATATTTATTATGTGCTCCTGTTGGTTGGAGATTTCCTAAATTGTTCTTCATCTTTTCTTTAATCGTTTACAAGATTTTGTTCTAATTTGGTTAATAATCCTAGAAAAAAGAAACTTTCGTCACAACACGCCGAAATATTTCAATCACCTGGGGGGACATTATTAAAAGTCATATGTTTTAGTAAAATATCAACCATAATGTCTGATCGCAATGCAATCTAAAACTTTTATGCCACCATTTATCAATTTTTTTATTTTTTAAAATATTTTAAATTGGGCTTATTTGGCCCGATGGCCCGTGGCCCGTGACAGGGCTGGACTGGGCTAGGGAAATGGAGGCCCGATGTGAACTCGGGCCAGCCCGACCCAGCCCGATTTTATGCACTGGCCCGATGGGCTTGGGCCGGGCTGGCCCGACCCGGCCCTTTGCCAGCACTAATTATATGCACACATTGACAACTACATATATATAGCCCATTTCTAGGGCTAAAGTTTCTTACAATTAGGAGTGACAATCGTGTCATGTTTCGTGTTTGCGGGTCGTGTTCTGACACAAGTATTACAGACCTGACACGAACAGAAACACGACCCGTTTAATTATTCGTGCCAAGATACACGACATGAACACGACCTGTTTATGACACGGGTAATCGGACACGAAATGAAAAAACTATATATTTAAAGTCGACACGAAAAAAAAAATTAAAAAAAAAAAAAGAAAATTAGAAATAAAAAATACATTAAATATTACAAATTATTAAAAATATATTAAATATTTTTTTCATCATCATATAACCAACTAAAACATCACAAAATATTAAAATAATATGTTACTATAAAATTAAATGGGTGGCATAGGTCAATCGTGTCGACACGCGGATCGACCTGACCTAACTTATTTATTTTTCGTGTTAATTGTGTCTGACCTGATTTTGACCTGAAACTGTTAAGGGTTGCACTTGTAACTGCTAAATTCGTATTAGGTTTATGTCGGGTTATCGTGTCGGGTCACAAATTGACTCCCCTACTTACAATTCCAAAAATGTCCATCTTTTACTAAGTGAAATATCAGATTCCAAGAAGGTCAATATGGGGCTATAATCCAAATCCCCCGCTGGTCCATTTTTTATGTCGTTCTCCTCTCTGTAAGGAGCCGTGTTCTCTGTAAGGAGTGTCCGTCCCCTTTAGGGTTCCGTTAGGGTTCGTCCCCTTTCGCCGCCTCCAACCTCCCACCTATCCGACCTGTTCTCTCCTCTCGTTTTGCTCTCTCCTCCCCAGCGTCCCAACCCTCTCCTCTTTTCCTCACTCTTTGGTCTGCTCTCTCTCCTAGCTTCCGGTTCTACTTTCAGATCTGTCAAACCTCGTATTTTTTTAGTTCTATACCCATATCCGCATGGCCTGCTTTCAGCTACGGTTAAGACGTGTGTCGGGTCCTGTCTTATGTGCTTTGTGTCTGACACCCATCTAACACTGCTGTCCTTTACTCCCATGAGCTGGATATTCTTGTACTAAAATCAAGACACCCATCATCTTCCTACAGGAGCAGCTTTTAGAGCCTTTTTCCCCCACTACCACTCTCTAAATCTTGTAAATCTTTTTTTTCCTCTTATTAAATCTGGTTTTTGTTTTAGTTACTGGTGTTTGGTGCAGGTGAGCCTTTGATCTAGTTGAGGTACTGAACAAATGGAAGATCTTGTGGAACAAGAGGCATACATAGTCGATCTAGACGGTTTGATGATGAGTTGAATATCAATGAGTTGCTATTTAGCTTGAACTGCGTTGGGGCTTGGGAACCCCCGAACAGTTCAGGTGCTTAAACGCGAAATCAAACAAAAAGATCCCAGTTTGGTCTTCCTAATGGAAACCAAGCTTGTTAAAGAGGAAATCACAAAGATCAGCAAACAGTTGAATATGTCTGAGTTTTATAGTGTTGATTGCGATATGAACTCGGGGGTAGAAAGGAGGACTTTGCCTATTTTGGAAGGAGACCATACAAGTGACGATTCATTCAATCGCTTCCCTTCATGCTATTGATGCATTAATCCGAGATCCGATCTCTAAAGTCGATTGGCAACTTTCTTGCGTTTATGGGTGGCCGTAAGAGAATTTAAAATCAAATACGTGGCAAATCATTCTGAGCTATTTTCCAACACGCGAGACCCTGGCTTTGTTTAGGCGACTTTAATGAGATTTTGTATCATCATGAAAAAATAGGAGGTCGGGCAAAAGACGATTATAAAATAATGGCTTTCCGCGAAGTCACGGCTCTTTGCGAACTTGACGATCCGGGTTTTGATGGTTTCAAATTCACATGGACTAATGGCCAAGCTAATGAGGCGAACATACAAGAACGATTAGACCGTGCACTGGCCAATATCCACTGAGTTAGCCAATTCCCAGACTACAAGGTCGAACATCAAACTCGTTTTGCTTCGGACCATTGTCCAATTTTAGTCTCGTGGTCCGACGGGTGATGAATCGAAGGCATCGTAGACAAAGACTCTTCCGCTTCGAAAAATGTGGTTAGATGATGAATCTTGTCGACCTTTCATCCAAGAGACTTGGGCTTCCACGCAAATCGATCCATCACCCGAATCACAAACAAAAAATTGCCAATATGGGACGCTCCCTCTTTGCATGGGAAAAATCTCATTTTGGCAAAGATAAACCAATTGATATCCACCTCGCGAGCTCGGCTACAAAAAGTGCAAAATTGATACCAAATTCAGAAAATTTGGCAGCGGCAAAAAGTCTTGAACGGAAAATTGAAATACTAATGAAACGTGAAGAGTCTATGTGGCACCAACGGGCCCGGATTAATTGGTTGAAAGATGGGGACAGAAATACAAATTTTTTCCATAAAGTTGCGAGCGGTAGGAGAAGACGGAATACAATCGAATGGATCAAAAATGACAACGGAGACACAGTGGATGATCCGGCACACATTGAGCAGATATTGACTGAATTCTTCCACAACCTGTTCAGTTCCATAACTAGATCAAATAGCGCCACGTGCCCTCGACGCCATTGACACAAAAATCCCGGATGAACTCAATGCGCGCCTCACCGATCCTTTCACAGAATCCGAAATCATTGAAGCCTTATCCCAAATGCATCCCTCAAAAGCACCGGGACCCGACGGTATGCCTGCCCTCTTTTTCCAAACTTTCTGGCCCTATTTGCGTTTTGATATATCTCGTGTAATTCTCAATGTCTTGAATAATGAGGCGGACCCCACTCCCCTTAATCATACTCACATAGTCTTAATCCCAAAGAAAAAGATCCTAATCCCCGAGCGACTTTAGACCCATTAGCCTTTATGCAACGTTATTTTTAAAATCATCACAAAAGCTATAGCTAATAGGTTAAAAAGCGCCCCCCATCTTATACACTCCAAATCGTCGGCTTTTGTCCCTGGTCGTCTTATTACTGATAATGCGCTCATTGCTTTTGAAATTTTCCATGCTATGAAACATAACCTAGCTAAAAAACGTGGAAATTTTGCATTAAAGCTTGATATGAGTAAAGCATATGATCGAGTTGAATGGTCGTTTCTTGAGAATACTATGTTAAAAATGGGAATTAACTCTAAATTTGTATCCCTTGTTATGCGATGTGTCTCTACGGTCTCCTACTCGGTCCTGACTAACGGTGTCCCTGGTAACCCTTTTATCCCGACGAGAGGCCTTAGACAAGGCGATCCCCTATCCCCATACTTGTTTCTTTTTTGTGCGTGCTTTCTCGCCCTTATTCGAAAGCGTAACACACAGTCGATTACATGGAAAGAAAATTTGCGACATGCACCTCCTATATCACACTTATTCTTCGCAGACGATAGCCTTATTTTTGGTCGAGCAACGACAAACGAAATTGAGGTTATCAAGGGTATTATCAATACATACAAATGTTTGTCGGGCCAAATAGTTAATTTTGATAAATCGAAATTAACTTTAGCAAAGGGGTACCTCGACGGAGGCAATTGGGATGGCCAGGCAACTAGGAGTCCAATTGGTAGAAAAACACGCCATCTACCTTGGGCCCCTGCTACGGTTGGTCGCTCGAAAAAATTAATATTCCGCACCTCCTTGATCGCGTGAGGAAAAAGCTAAAGGATCGAAATCTAAAACACTATCAATCGCGGAAAGATGGTCCTTATTAAAAGTGTGGCACATGCAATTCCTACTTTCATCATGAGTTGCTTACTCCCCCCCAAAAATTTGCAAAACAATTGACTCCTTAACTCGCAAATTTTTGGTGGGGACAAAAAGCGACTTAAAATAGAATACATTGGAAATCCTGGCGCACTTTGCTACTCGAAGATGGAGGGAGGACTTGGTTTCGAGAGAATCGCACGCTTTTAACAAGGCAATGCTTGCCAAACAAGGGTGGCGGTTGATTCAAGATGATACTCTTCTCTGGCTAGAATCTTAAAGGCCCGATATTTCCCGAACGGTGATTTTCTCACAAATGGCGAAAATCGGTAATAACCCGAGCTTCACATGGCGTAGCATGTTAGCCGCCAAGAAATTCTCGTTGAAGGGAACCGGATGGATTGTGGGTAATGGTAATAAAATAAGTGCATGGAATGACCCCTGGCTTGCAAAAACTCCAACTTTAGACCACGCAATTGGGCTACAACCACCAACAAAGAACCCAAGAGTGCAGGATTTAATTAAGATTGATGAGCATAAGTGGGATGAACATTTGATAACAGACACTTTCAAATCATCGGATGCGGCACAAATTTTAAAGATCCCGCTTAGGAATTTCTCGAGCACGATGTATTAGCATGGCACCATACGACTAACGGTTTCTACTTTCGGTCAAGTCGGGATATAAAGTTGCGATCCAAATGTCCGATTTTCACAAGAACAAACCTTCAACTTCAAGGCCCATCACCGTTGTGGAAATGGATTTGGAACCTCAAAATCCCAACAAAAGTCCAAATATTCCTATGGAAAGTCGCTACGGTACTCTCCCGTTAACACATCCCTAGCAAGGAAATCGGAGAGGTTAGCCCTCTTTGCGACGCCGGATTAGCCGACGAAACCATCGAACATGCTCTTCGCGATTGTCACCGAGTATTTTCTCAAGGCGTGCGTCCCCTCCTCCGTTTAGACACGCTTACACGGAGTCACATGCATCGATTCCCGATTTGATGATGGAAATTGCGAAATCAAATGACGAAGAGGGTGAAGAAATTTTTGTCAGACATTGGGCCATATGGTACTCCAGAATATGTTGGTGTTTCAAGGAAAACTTTAACACATTTGGATTGCTTCTCGATGGCCACCAAATGTTATCAATCATACAAAGAAGCAAAAACTCACGAGCACAATTTAACACAAGTCCAAATTAATCATACTTTCACGCCGTAAAAGCTTTTCTCTCCCCGCCACTATTATAATCTCCTTGGACGCATCCATAGCGGCCGGTAAAGGGACAGAATTGAGCGGCGTTTAGGGACCATGAAGGGACGGTTATATATGTTCATGCAAAACACTTTCGCCAAGAATACACGGTTGATGTCGCGGAGGCAATAGCTTGTCGAGAAGCGCTTATCTTAGCCCGTACCCATCATCATACCACGGTAGCGGTGGCATCGGATTGCCTTACACTCATCAATGGACTCCGAAAAGACTCGGTGAACTTATCATACTTGGGGAGCATCATAGCCGATATTCGCGCACTCAGCTTAGACTTTTCGTCAATTTCGTTTTCTTATATTCCTAGAACGGCCAATGTTCTGGCCCATAATTTAGCACGCTTTGCTTTTTCAATGGATTTTGATTGTCACTATATCGGGGAGGTTCCACCTACTCTCCAACATTGTGTTTTTCTGGAGGCTTCTGCCTAATTGTTGAATGCAAGTTCATTTTTCCCTCAAAAAAAAAAAAAAAAAAAAAAAAAAAAAAGGTCAATATGGGACATTTTGGTAATCCAAAGATCACCAAAGCTTCATTAATTAATTGAAATTGTGATTAATGCTGTGTCTGACTATATTAAACCGGCCTTACATTCAAAATTCTCTTTTGATCAATTCCACACCCCTTTATTCAAAATTCAAAGTTTTTTGTTATAAACAATTATGAGCACTAACTTCCTCGATTTGCATTAAAAACTAACCCTGGTTTAGTTATTAATTATGCACTTGTTAATTCTTAACAACCCCACTAATATCTTTAGATAATGTTTTCTAATGCTAGGGTACTTATTTTATTCTGAATCTCTTTAATCTTGAAAGGGGATAAGATGACGAGATCATTAGCCGATCGATAAATCAGTAATCACCTCCCATGTTATTCTTGGAGAAAGAGATTAATTTTTATATAGATGTTTGTATTGGATGAAACATGCCAGTTAATTAGGGTTAATACCTAATTTAATCCCATGGTTAATTTTCATAACTTTAGTTCTAGTTATATATTTCTCTATTTTTTTTCAGGAAAGCTCGTTTTAATTTTAGTTCTTATTTTCACACTTTTTGCTCTTTCATTATTGATTTTATATTATAACGGAAAACATAAAAGAATATTAATGTAACAAAAATTATCAAGAAAATTAAAAAAAAAACATTTATTAAATTAATATTAATCACGAATGTTGAGAATCGATTTATTTTCATAAATACTAATATCCATGTTTATATCCCTGAAAAAACATGTGTATAAGTCGTACCCCTTTTGGGAGATTATACTAAATTTTCAATTATAACAACGGAAAATGCATTAAAATTGATTGTAGCTCAATTGGTTTGAACATTTGTAAAACCAAGCTATTGATCTGGGATCAAATCCCACCTGTTTCACTCCTATCAAGACTTTGTAATTGTACTAAAAAAACAACAACGGAAAATGCATAATTTAGTGAGCATAATTTATAAACTAGCACAATAAGTTACTCCGTTATAAAACTTTAGCACAATCTTTTAAGACCGTAACTTTTGCAAGACGTAACTAAAAATGATGTTTTTCGGTATCAATTATTCCCTCCCTCTCAAATATATAGTCTAGTTTGATTTTTCACACAGATTAAGAAAAGTATTGGAAACTACAAATATGTTAACTATTTAATTGGTTTGCCTTTATTCAATGAATAGTGTAAATTAAAAAAAATGCATATTAAATAGGGGTATAATAGTAAAAGAATAGAAAAAGTACTATTTAATATATAGAGTGGACAATATATTTGGGACATCCGAAAAAGGAATAGTAGACTATATATTTGAGACGAAGGGAGTACTATATAATAATTCCTTAAAAAAACTACAATATATTAAAAGATTTAATATGATTTGTAATAATTAAAAAAAAAAAAACAATCTCTACTAATGATGTTGCTTTTTCGGGCAGATAGCTACAAGTCAAGATTTATGATAAAATCAAAATCTTCTTCCTTCGGAATAGGAAATCTTATGTGGTAAAACTTGCCTGCAACACTAATAAATATTAGACGAGCCCTGAGGTTGTTTTAGGGAGGCCCCTCTGACGCTCATGTCAGCACGGTGAATGAGATGAAATACAGAACAATAAAGAAAGTATTGAATGTGAATTATGTGAATTGACTTATTTCTTGGACCTTTTATATGTGGGTTGATTGTTTTCATGGGCTTTGTAAAATATAATGGGCTGCTTAGACCGGATACTTATATTTGTGGCCTAATAATTACAAGACAATATTGGGTAATTAATGAGATAATAATAATAATATATAAATAAATGATTTTTGGCCACAACAATTAACGTGCATGTATATATTATTTCTTGAAACTAACCTAGAATTTGACAAGCTCTTAACATCCTCTAAATACGGTGTAACAACATGTTTTGTTAAATTAAGCTTCAAGTTTATGGGTATGCGACAATCGACATTATAAGATAACATGAGCATATACATGACTATATATTAGAACAGGACCACAATGGCATTATGGGAAAAGAATGTGGGTTATTTTGAGAACCAAGATTGTTGATACCCAAATAAAACATGATAATTATTTTATGTACACCGGGTCTCCTGGAGAGCCCAGAGACCCCAGAGACCAGAAGACCCGACCGGAGACCCCGAGAGTCAGGGTCTCCCGGAGAGCCCAGAGACCTCGGAGACCAGAAGAGCCGACCGGAGACCCGAGAGCCCGGTCTCCCGAAAGCCCAGAGACCCGGAGACCGAAGAGCCGACCGAGACCCCGAGAGCCCGGGTCTCCCTGAGAGCCCGGGACTGAAAAGGCCTACCAAAAGACCACTCATCAATTCATGCACAACAAGGAGGAGACACGTGTCCCACTCAATAAGACAAGTGTCCCATTAATAAACTCATGCACAACAAGGAGGAGACAAGTGTCCCACTCAAAGAGACAAGTGTCCATTAATCAACTCATGCACAATAAGGAGGAGACAAGTGTCCCACTAATAGCTTAGATGTAATGATTGCTAGGCTATCAAATGTAATAAGTATAAATATGATTGAAGAGAGAAAAAAGAAGGAGATGGCTAAAAAACAAAGATTCTTTTTACTCGCCATTTAATAAACAAAAAGGCACTTACAACCATTTATTATATTCACTATTTTTATATTTGATTCCTTGTTGACCAAATTTGACGTCAACAAATTGGCGCTAGAGGAAGGGGGGCCCTCCTACCTGTTAAAAAAAAGGAGGGAAAAAGAAATATCTTTTCTACATGGCAACGACAAACGGAGGCTTGATTGATTCTTTTATGATTTTGGAAATATGTTATAGTTTCTCACTTCAATTGAAAGCGCATGACTTGAGCCCCTATGATTTCTAAGAAAGTCTTGCCAATGCTTCCCAAAATTATCGTCCAAACGATCTATCGACGCGTCAAGGGTCAATTCTACTCGAAATGTACAATTTTCTCATCAATCCATAGCTGGGGCCATCACATAAGGAGGAAGGCCATTGTGCTCATTTCATCTCGAAGATCGCCGACCTAAGATCGAGCGCCGTAAAATCGCCTCGCCACGCGCCGAGCGCCGCAAAATCGCCTCGACCACGCGCCGAGCGCCGCAAAAATCGCCTCGCCACACGCCGAGCGCCGCTAAAATCACCTCGGCCATGCGCCGAGCGCCGCAAAAACATCGCTTCGCCACGCGCCAAGCACCGCGAGCACAAAACAAAGACTTGGTCACGCACCAAGCACAAAACAAAGACTTGGTTACGCACCGAGCACAAAAACAAAAACTTGGTTACGCACTGCAAGCACAAAAACAAAGACTTGGTCACGCACTCAAGCACAAAACAAAGACTTGGTTATGCACTGCACAAAACAAAGACTTGGTTACGCACCGAGCACCGAGCGCGCATATGGCCTAGCCAAAAGGCTGGCCCGAGCTCCTTTCATTTTATCGCCCCGACCTAGCATCGAGCGCATCTCGGCCTATCCCGAGTTTATCTCATTGCATCTCATCGCATCTCATTTCATCTCATCTCGGCCTAGATCGAGCGCATCTCGGCCTAAATGGCCCGAGTTCATCTCATTTCATCTCAACACATCTCATCTCATCTTATTACATATCACCTCATTTCATCTCATCTTGACCTAGCTCGAGCTCACATCGGCCTGCCCGAGCACATCTCATCTCGGCCTTGCTTGGCCTAACACAAACGCAAAAAAAAAAAAAAAGGGCATTTATGCACTCAACTCTTAAAGTTCTAGCCCGACTCAACATATCTCTTCCTCGGCCTAAACTTGGGGGCCTTGTTGATACCCAAATAAAACATGATAATTATTTTATGTACACCGGGTCTCCTGGAGAGCCCAGAGACCCCGGAGACCAGAAGACCCGACCGGAGACCCCGAGAGTCGTGGTCTCCTGAGAGCCCAGAGACCTCGGAGACCGGAAGAGCCGACCGGAGACCCAGAGAGTCCGGTCTCCCGAGAGCCCAGAGACCCCGAGAGCCCTGAGACCAAGAGCCGACCAAAGAGCCCGGTCTCCCGTAGAGCCCGAGACCTCGGAGACCGTAAGAGCCGACCGAGACCCAAAGAGCCCGAGTCTCCCTGGGAGAGCCCAAAGACCCTGAGACCGAAGAGCCGACCGAGACCCGAGAGTCCGGGTCTCCCGAGAGCCCAGAGACCCCGGAGAGCCCGAGACCAAGAGCCGACCGAGACCCCGAGAGCCCTGTCTCCCTGAGAGCCCAGAGACCCGAGACTGTAAGAGCCGACCGAGACCCCGAGAGCCCGGTCTCCCGGAGAGCCCGGACTGAAAAAGGCCTACCAAAAGACCACCATCAACTCATGCACAACAAGGAGGAGACACATGTCCCACTCAATAAGACAAGTGTCCCATTAATAAACTCATGCACAACAAGGAGGAGACAAGTGTCCCACTCAAAGAGACAAGTGTCCATTAATCAACTCATGCACAATAAGGAGGAGATGTGTCCCACTAATAGCTTAGATGTAATGATTGCTAGCTATCAAATGTAATAAGTATAAATATGATTGAAGAGAGAAAAAAGAAGGAGATGGCTAAAAAACAAACAGATTTTTACCTCGCCATTTAATAAACAAAAAAGGCACTTACAACCATTTATTATATTCACTATTTTTATATTTGATTCCTTGTTGACCAAATTTGACGTCAACAAAGATTATTGTCCTCCACATTTTAGATGAGTATTCATATGCAATGGCGGAGCCAGGACACTTTAGCAGGGTGGGCCGATTCACGAAAATTGGGTGGGTCGGATGAAAAATTCTAAAAAAAATAATATAAATTAAAACTAAATTTTTTTCTTTCAAAATTCTCACTAAAATTTTTGCTTTTTTTTTCAAAAAAAAAAGGACTGCCCAGCCCTGTCTCGCCCTTGTTCAAATGTATAGGCAGATAGGCCTGACAAAACAAACCCGACCTAGTCAGGGAGATGATAAGGCCTAGAGCTTGCAAAATTGGTCCGACCCAATGGGCCAGCTCAATCAGCCCGCATATAAAACTAGACAGAGCTTCATTTTTAACGGCCCGAAGTTCGACAAACTCGATTAAAAATGCACATGATGGGTTGGACTGGACCACAAGAAAAACGACTCGATATAATTTTGGTCATGTCTATTTGGCTAGGTTGGCCGGTGCTTTTTACATGTAATTTAAGGTACACGTTGGGTTTGGGCTCCCAAAATTGACGACTGATGAAATTTTGGCCAGTACGGTCTGATTTTGTTTGTTGTTGACCCATTGGACCAATATCAACTCGACTCGACCTATTTAACAGCTCCAGATAAAGCTGATAAATAATGCAGTCAAAGATGGCACAATTACCAAAACAACCTCAAAAATATGTCTTTTATCAAGAAAGCAGATGATGCAAGCAATCCACAGTTCTCAAGAGATCCCCCAAACATCAATCAAATCACTATCAAGTCCTAATCATTACTGATAAGAAATTTAAAGTCCCAATTTTTTCGCCAATAATCTTCCTGTATCCTCTTCAACTTTGAGCCCAGAGGATGCCACGTGTCACCCCTGTAAAATAAAAAGTTTGCCAACTTACAAGGCCTAAAAATTGAAAAGTTAGTATCAAAAGCCTCAACTAATTGTTGGGGGAGTGAAAAGAAATTTGGAAAAACAAATGTAGGGTTTTTTGTACTTTTTCAAAATTAGAATCTAGCTTTGCTTTTTTCCTTCTTTTGCGTAAAAAATAAAATAAAGTCTCTTTGTTTGACAATTTTTATTTTACATTAGACTTTATTTTCATTTTGTCTCTTATTAAAGTTTTTTTACTTGGTATTATATAGTTAGCTACGTTTAACTTTTCCAACAAAATGTACAACCCTTGTATTCTATAATAAAACTGGACTTGTTTGCCAAACAGAGGTCAAATGGGACATGGAATTTGCAATTACTGTTAAAATGCTATTGTTGTACAAACAGAAGAATATTCCTACATATGGTACTTGGAATAAAATCACACTAGACAAGGAAAAAGTTTTTTTGTTTTAGTCCAAAACTAAAATGAATTGGAAATTGTGCCCTGTTTGGGTGGAAATGGTGCACCCCAAAAAAAATTTGGGTTAGTTTGCTTTGATGGAAGCCACATGGAAGCATCCATGTTCATTCACCCACAAGAGGACTTAGAAATTAGATAGAAAAATTGAGCGGGAAAATATTTTATGATATTTCAAAATAAAAAGCAATGTTTTTTTATAGTTTCAACTTTACGATGATTAAAACGATGAACTTTTAATCTTTGATTCTTTATAGAAAAAGTTTTGGTCCATGTTGCATCATGCATGTGGTCCCTCATTTTGTAACAAAATCAAATGCACAGTGATGAAATCGTTCGCTTGACTACGAAGCATTTCCTTTACAACTCAATCACCAACCAAAATTATATTTTGCTTCTACATACATTTTTATATTAATACACATGTTTTCAAATATATTCCATCTAGAAATGTCAATTTCGACATGGCGCGATAAAAAAACTAGACTGGACTCTAATTTCAGAGGCCTAAAATAAGTGGGGATTTTTAGGCCCGGTTCGACAGGCCTGGAAAATCTGGCCGATCTTTTTAGTGTATTTTTGTGGATTGGGCCGGTTTGGGCTCCAAAAATTACGCTTGAACATTGTTTGGCCCAGACCGAACCCGATTTATTCCGCGCGCCCAACCCACCCATTTGATACCTCTAATCATCTCCCAATTACTAAACAAATGTACCATTTATATCAGTTTCAGTACATGGAATGTGGCCTAAAACATCCGTATGAGTTAGGGGAAGTAATAATATTATTTTATCTAATATCACAATTCACTTTGCTATTATTGTCGTTTACTCATTTTATTTTCAACGGATATAGATAGAAGAAATAGAATTATTTAAGACTCTGAGACGAAAGAACTCATTTTCTTCATAAAAAAAACCAATATTTCGGAAAATTTCAATGATACACCATAGCCAAGAATAGAATAATTGAGGGAAAGATATTTACGATACAAAAAAAAAAAAGAAAAAAAATTGAGTCCATTTCATTCATAAAACTTGCTCAAAACACAACTTTGTGAAGGAATTTACACAAACATTTTGTTCTTTCTATTAGTTGTCAACAAGAACCATTGGATAAGAAAACCATAGACAAGTTTTTATGTTAGTTCCATCTTCTTTATAGACAAATGCCACTCACACTATCTATGCAACAAATTCCAATCCTATGGTTCTATATAAACTTTTAACTATCACACTTAAAACACATCAAAAAAGACAACCTAACACTCAAAATCTTCTTCAACTTGAGAACATTGCCTCTCCATTCTAACACCACTAAAGCTAGTTCTTGATGCCATTATTTCATTCAACGATAGCCTCTTCTTCGGGCCGAAACCGGGCCTCTGCTTCGGAGCACTGTGAGACCTCAATTTAGCCCTAAACGACTGCGTGTTCGCCATATAGCTCGGCCCGTTAGAGTACGGCCTAAAGAAACTATCCCCACACACGCTTTTGGCCAGCGTGGTGGCCCGGCCCGAACAACCGAATCTTGGAGTGTTTTGGGCCGTCGCAAACTTATAATCTTCTTCCACGAACCCCCAGTCGAAATCTTGAACGTGTCGATCAGGGATCGACACACGATTAGAAATCGGACATGGAAGCGGCGATGATGCCACGTGGTAGTATTGATCATCGCCATATTCGGACATGCAACTCATTCTCCGTGACCTTGATTTCGGCCCGCACGTGTCGATTTCGACTATTTTCGGGCTTTCGTCGAATGTACTAATAAGAGAGGGGTCATACGAAGATGACAACCTCTTGCTATGAAATTCACTCCTTGTCTCTTCATATTTCTCCTGTAAATTCGACAAATTAACTATATGTTATAAATCAAACTCAACCATCAGAAAAAAATTGAGATCCTTTGACAAAGGGCCCGAAATTCGTTCTTACGATGGACTTTCTAGATCTCATTTCGGGCTGGAATCTGTATTCGTTACTCATTGAACGACGGGCCCTTTGGGCCCGGACGGCAGATTGGGCCCGAATAAGGGCTTGCATGCTGTGTAGAGTAGCAGCTGCACGTTTTCTTACAAGGTAGCCTCTAACAAGGGCCTGCAATTTCACCAGGCCTTTTAGAGCTCTTAGTGCTTTTCGGGCCTGCCCAAAAAAAAAAAAGGGAAAAATCAAATTCGAATTATAAATATTCAAATTTCAAAATTTGAGAAATGTCCCAGATAAGGAAATGTAATAATTAGAATGTTGGATTTATATGTTGCTTAAATTTCCAGCAAACAGAAGAAAATGGATTTTCAAAATCATCATCATTATTATATTTTGTTTTGTCCAATTTTCAAAATTCAGACAGGAAAAAAAAATCAAAATACAGAAAAAATTGCTTTGTCAACTTGAATTCAAGAACAAATTTAAATACCACTAGAAAAAATAGAAAGAAACTAAAAGAATTAAACCCCACATCCAATAAAATAAATGTAGAACATAATCTCACATAAAAGATAAAAAAAAAAATCCTCTATAACTCAAGAAATTGAAAAATAGAGCCAAAATAAAAATTAAAATTAAAAAAATTTAAATCCCATTATCCAACTTACCAAATAACCTCTAAACACAGTTTGAATCTTGACAGCAGCCAATCTCTCTCTGCCATCTGTAAACAGAGCTCCTCTGCCCTGGCTGGTAAGCCTGACCACCGCCACCGCCGCCTGAGCGGCGGCAACAGCCGCGTCCGCGGCGGCGGCGGTGGCGGCAGCCACCGCAATCGCATGCTTATTCTGCTCCTTCTCTGAATCAGCAATAAAAGATCTCAGCCAATCTGCGCCGTCAGATTGAATCTGACTCAACGGCTCTGATTCTTTCCCGGATTTCACAAAACTCCATCCTTTTTTCTCCCTTTTTTCAACAAAATTTGAATTTTTGTCCACATTTTCTTTATCTTTCTTCATTCCAAGCAAACCCCTTAGCCACCTTGTAGCTTTCCCCATTTTTCTTTTCTTTTCGGCCCTTCAATAATATAGAATAAGAAGAAGATAAAAATACTGATGTTAGATTGTAATTTTACAAAGCAATGAGAGAGTGTAAAAAGATTACAGCTTTTTTTTCTGAAAATTTTACTGAGAAAGAGTGTAATTTGAAGGAAAGTTAGAATCTTTATATGCTGTGAGAAAGAACAAAAACACATCAAACCTTAAAATAATGAAGTGATAAAGATTGGATTTTTTTCTTTTTTTTTAATTAAAGAAATCATTTCTTGAAATTTTTATCCGACATAACCTCGTGAGGAACTGTAAAAGACAAAAAGGCATAAACAGATTTAAAAAATGGTTTAATGTAGAAAAAGATTGAAACTTTCACCAACCCAAAACCATGAAATTTTACAGACAAGATCAGTGAAAAAGTTTGAATTAAGAAATTCAAATTGAAAAACTTCCATTTCTACCAATCAGAAAAGCACAATCATCTCTAACACAAACACAAATTCCAGAAATTGTCACAGTCAAACAGAACAAAACTGCTTAGAAAATTCAAGAAAAAGTGAAAAAGTAAGAGTAATAATCACAGAAAGAGAGAAAAAAACAATACACAAATATGGTTTCTTGAAAGTTACTCAAGAACAAACCTTCCTCAAATTATAAAAAAAAAAAAAAAGGCACTCAAAAATCTCCACTTTCTCAAATCAACCCACGAAACCTATTAATAATTTAATAAACAATTATCCTCTCTCTCTCTTGCTTTTCTGGAGCAACGTGTAGTGAAAATGAGAAATACTATATGTAAACCAGGTGGCTTAGCCCACCTAGCCACCACAAGCAATTGTAGGGTGGAGGTTAGGGGTTCAAATTTCTACTCCATTAAATTGTTTGTGGGGTGAAGGTCAGGAGTTCTTATCCCTGCTCCATCAAATTGTTCATCGGGGCATATGCGAGCTGGTGAAGATTTGGTGGGAACTCATACTGAATAGCATCCGTGTGGGTTCGATTCGGGGAGAGATCGTTATTAGTAGATTGGGGGATCGAACATAATTGTTCTCTTTACCCTGGGAGAATCGGTTGACGTCCCCGCACTCGCCGTAACACGATCGATCGTCGCGTCGTGCACATCCCGCGGCTTTTACCTTTGCCAAGAAGAATGGAGAGCAAGAATAGGCTTACGCGAAGCTGAATTATAAAAAAAAAAAAAAAAGAGAAATACTATATGTAGAATTTTGTTCCCTATTACTTTTACTGCTTATTTTAATGTCTTTTCACTTTTTAGTTTTTTTTCTTTTTTTTTAAGCTTAACAAACTAAATATGGGTATTTTTCTTTTTATTCTTATTTTTTGGGAAAAAAGTGAATATGTCTTTTGCCATATGTTGAGCCTGTACAAACTCTCACTCTCCTCTTGCCATATCACTTTCAACTTCCACATATTTTTTCCTAATTCCTTTTTTTTTTTGTTTTTTACGACCCAGAGAATTCCATACCAGCCGGGGCACAGACCTCACACTTTATTCGGACAATAGAACATACGTCATTCCTAGGGATTGTCCTAATTTTTGGGGGAGGAGGGGCAAACTCAACCCCTCACATCCATTTTCCAAATTCCTAAACTTAAAAAGAGTGGTAATTGATAGGGATGACAATTCGTATCATGTTGAAACATGAAATTTATATAAATTTGTATTAGATTTTTCAACTCTAATTCAGCTTGTTCAATTATTTGTGCCAAATTTTTCAACCATAATCCTACATATCTATTATTTGTATTTTTCGGGTCGATCCCAAATGGTCTATATATTTTGAAAAATCTAAATTATTCATCTGTTTATATGAGTTATATATATGAGATGTATGATTTAATTTCAATCCAAAAAATCATATGTATATACATTTGATAATTTTCTAAAAATTCAATCATTGTTCTAACAACATATTCAATCAATCAAAAATATTGCAAAAGATATAATAACAGTACAATTGGGGTCAAACGAGTTGACCAAGTAGCTTTAAATTATTATGTCCCAACTTGTTTATTATTCGTGTTATTCGAGTATGTTCCAATTCTAACCCTAACCTGCCAAACTTTAACCCTAACACACTTATAAAGTTAATGTTATATATTTCCGTTGTGTCAAAAATTATCACCCATAGTGACTATTTGTATCCCACTGCATAATATCTAAAAAAAAATCTGGATACATTTGTACCATATTTATCTGAACCCACATAAAAGCAAATTAGTAGATGAAAAGTTTTTAAAATTAATTTGGTTGTACTAGCCTATGAAGATCCTTTTATAGGCAAATCTTGTGGGATTTGGGACCCCTGTCTTTCCTCTTTGACTTTGAGTTGATTTTGTTCAGAAATCACTGCCATTTTTAGTGCAGAAAATCTCCACTGAGAGAGATGTTGGTGAAAATTAATGAAGAGAATGTGACACTATGCGTAAGCAAATCTTGAAAATTGGGAAAATGAGGGCATGATAGCAATTATTATAGAAGAAAATGGGATGGAGGGGTTGTGGGGTGGTTTTCAGATTTCCTAAAGTTTGAAGGGGTGTGCAATCAATTTCTGTAAAGCCTAAGAACTAGGGTAGGAACAATTTGGCAATTTGATTGAAGCCATGATAGGAGAAAGATTAAGAAAGTGTATGATGTGACACTTATTTAGTATGGCTTCAAATTTTGAATTTTGAAGCACTTGAAAAGTTGAAAGAGATGCAAAGTTATCAAATGCCATTGTTAGGACTTAGGCTGGTAGTAATTACTAAAAGATATTGCTATATCTCAAACTAACCTTTTTTTTTCATTTTTTTTAACTATTATGATAGAAATTTGGTATTTTGAAATAGAATTCTATATGGCTTGTTTATAACAAGGGAACCCGGGGTCATTATTGTTCGGGTGTGCACGGTAAACCCTTAATTTTGAGGCAATAGCCTGCAAATCACGTAAGCTAGGTAAAACCACACTGGTAAAGCCCTATGCGGGCCAGAGGATATGATAGTACCTTTTTTTTTACTTTGTTACTATGGTTGCTCATAATCAATGATATCAATAAGAGTATATAATAATTTCAATTGACCACGAGCACAGAAATTTCATGCAGATCGATCGCCCTCGTGTAAGGGTGTTGACTCGGGTTCGAACCCGGTATCTTTCAGTTTCTTTGAAATTTATCCCCTCGCCTCCAACCAGTACTCCCAACTTATTAAAAGAAAATATAATAATTTCATTTGGGGAAAAAAAGTTCACAAGAATTCAAATGTGATTTTTGGATATGTAAATATCAAATCAGATTCAACTAATCAAATTTGCTCCAAAGGCCCACCTTTTGACATCTTATGGACGAACAACCTAAATTAGTAAATTATAATAACATAGCCCCAACATGAAGAGGTCTTCACTTTCCCCGATAAAATTTGGCCCATGTGTACCCCCATCACAACTGCTCAGCATTGGGCCTTATGTCTTTGGGAGCTTTGTGTCATAGCCCATATTTGCTTGGGGCTGAGTAGAAATTGAAGTTTCTGAATTTAATTGAGCTTGGATCATATTGGTGAAACTATAATACTTTTGGAGTCATAATTTCGACTTCTTTTTGTTTTTATTTTTTCATATCTCATAATTTATGGTTTACAAGGCTGCTAAAAATAGGTAGTTCAACTCCCCGGTTGTATAATATTTTGAGTAAACTTTTTTTTTTCTTCTTTTTGGCTTTATTTTATATTGTACATTTGAAGTAATATATATATAGTAATAAAAAATTCAACCTACTGGGCGTGACTCTGTTTCAACTAGGTATGGGCCACCTTGAAAGGCTTTAGCCGAATCGGCCCACTACACCGGATTACATAGACTTGGGACCCATAATCAACATCTTGAAGTTGAACCGCGAATTCGGGTTTGATATGTCACAAAATGATCTTTTGCTAGTGTACCATAACTTTGCATAAAAGGACAAGTATCGAGACGTTCAAAGGTTTGCACCACCGAGAATTTTTGGCCTTCTATGGATATATTTTCAAGTCCAATTTTCATTTTTCAGTTTTAGAAATTGAATCTTCAAACTTCATCGTTTTTCGTGTGAAAGTGAAAATATGTTTGGTTTGTTGTTTGAATTTTATGTTTGGAGATAAAAATATGTTGGTTTATAGTTTTTGAAGTGTATTTTTATATAGATTTGCGTGATTATAGTGAAAAGTTGTTTGGTTATATCGTTGAAGTATGTTTCATATAGATTTACATGATAATAACAATTATTTGGTTGTGTTTCCGAAAGAATATTTCCATATAAAAGTAAAAAATGTGATTTCATTTTCATTGACAACTTCCCTAAATAAACATAAACTTATTTTTCAAAATAGTTGCAAAAGAGAATTGAGTTTTAAAAGTACAACCATACGTGACTTTTGATTTCTGGCGTTTTTCGTTGCTTCGCCTCCAAGACCAATGTTAGAAAGAGGGGTGAAGGATTTTCTGGTGAACCTTCTCACATGCTTAAGTCTTATAAAATTATAAAAGAAGATAACAAAATTTGTAACACCCAAAATATACCTCAAATGGGGTATTTATGAGTAAGCCAAATGTAATATTTCCTCGAATTCCAAATTCAGTTACACGAATATAAGGTTTCTTACCGATAATAGAATTTTGTTGTATTAGTAAGCCTTATGTCATCTTATCCATTAATAGTTCGGCCATATACTCTAATTAAGCTCCCGATCTCATGAGATAAGCTTGGTCATCAGTACATTAAGTATCAAAAAGTCAAAGTGAAGGTTTCTTTGGCCCGAGCATTGAAGCTCGGTCATTAATCTGAGCGAATATTAAATCAAAGATAAAAAAAAATCACTTGAACGATTTAGACAAATCGGTCTAGTTTGACCCAAAAACCTATGCAATCCAACCAACCCTTGCATAGCTTGGAAAAATACTATGTGATGCTAGAATTAGTTGTTCATCTCGGACCATCGTATTATCATGTCAGCTCGGCCTAATAACTAAAATGACCAAACTTGAGCCTTATGAGTGAACATGAGCTCGACCACTGGCAAACTGGCCTAATTTGGGCCTCATCAAATATACCTTCGACCAATTCAAAATTGGGTCCACTTGCCTAATAATATGCCATTTGACCACTTAGGTTACATTTGGATTCTATTTTACAATATTCGTTGAGCCTCAAAAGTGAAAACTAATCAAACTAATATGAAATTAATTACAATTATTGCATCAAGTTGTTGACACGAATAAAATAACATTTCCTGCCAAAAATAGGTAGGTATAGGAGTGACTTGAACATTATATGCATCAAGATTGGCCAAAGACTCATCATAATCTCCACTTTCTTTTTGTTCTCTCTTGATTTGAAAAGAATAAGAAAAGAATTATCATATGATTCTTGATCCAAGAATCTCATCAAATCCAAATTATAAAAGGGGTAGAAATCAATAAATATATTTTATATACAAAATCCACCACCGACCACTCCTTACTCCGTCCTTAATTGCATAGAAAATTTTGCTCAATACATGCATGACAACTCAACAGATTAATTTTATTTTATAGGGAAAAATGGTATTAATTAAATAAAGCGGGAGCCTCCAAAATTACATATTGTGCTATATGTTCAGGAAAATTCCCCACAATGGGATCAAAGCATAAAACTGAAAAAGCAAATCTAGCTAGAAGGTGAGCCACATTATTGCCCGTACGTTTAACATGACTTGGAATAAAGGACTCCAAATACGAACTCAGATCATTGATATCGGAAATGATATTGCCCAGGTAATAAATGTCCTCGTCATGCCGCACGAGTTTGTTGTAGACCGTCAGACTATCGGTTTCTAAGATGACATTCCTCCATCCCATGTTAACTGCTAACTTCATCCCTTCCTGGCAAGCGAGAGCCTCTGTGTAGGTCCCAAGGGGTGTAAGTGTAAGGTTTAGAGGGGGGGTTGAATAAACCTTACCAAATTTTTGATTTAGTCCTTTTTTTTAAAAAAAATCAGAGTTGATACTACACACAATTGTGTCCTCGGTGATGACCAATTTAGTTAATCAAGAGAGTTAGTCTCTCAACAGCACTCAACCGAGCCGTTGATGGAATAACTCACCGTAAGTCTAAATTAACTCAACTGTGGTTTGTTTTCATTGAAAGACTTAACACCCTTAAGTTTGGTTAAGTAGAGATTTAGAGCTTGATTTAGACTTAGAGATTATCTAATGGATAGCAAATATGTCAAGAATTAAACAAATATGATGCAAGAATTAAAGTCTTTGAAATGTAAATGACACAATAAGATTTTTATAGAGGTTCGAAGATGGGGTAATTCTTCTACTCCTCTCTTCTCCAACTCCTCGAGGAATCCACTAGGTATTGATCAAGATACAAAGTGGTAATACCCGGATAAAAAAGTCTTGATCACACAAATGACTTGATCCTTTGGGACTCAGGTGAGACGCCTTGATCACTCACCGTGGCTTCTCGTGCGACTCGGCTTCTTCAGGGCAATCGCTTTGCTACTACAGTTCCACTTGCTCAAGCTCTTTGGATTTGATCACGAAGCCCTCCAAAAGCTCAAGACTTGGTTCGACCTTGAACCTTCCTACAATCCTTCGTGGAATGTAGACCCTTGATTCTTCAAGAATTTCCTCTTCAACCGATTGAAGTTATCTTTCCTTCACAAGGTGAGTGTTGGATTGATGTTCTTCGTAGTGTAGGCTTAAGGATTGAGCGTTTAATAACTTGAGAATATTTCGGTTACTGATTCTAATAATTGCTTGAATGTTTGTGGTTCTCGTCACCTCCTCTCGTAGTCATTCCTCGGCCTTTTATAGTGATCTTTCAAAAATCGCCGTTGAAGAGATAGGCTTATTTTTGAAAGTCACTTGTGGTCGCTGGCTTGTCTTATTGCGATCCTTGGAATTGCCATTTCTTCGTATGAATTGTTCTTCACCTTTTCGAGTTCGACACGGTGTAGTGCTTCCCATTGGTTTATTCCTTTTGCACGCTTCGAACCGAGCACTTCGAGAAAGGTAGCATGGAGATATTACTTGTTTAGGTAATTCTCTTGATTTACTCGTAACGGATCTTTTTCGATTATCTCGACTTGACCGCATTTCCTTGCTTTCCCCAGGTGACTTAGAGTCGCCTTCCAATCATGGATGACTCTTCTCCACACTTCAACTTGAGACTTGGCTTTTCTTGAGTTGACTTGACCGATACTCCACTCACCGCATCTCACCGCTCCTTCAAAGAGAGTTCCCGTCTTCTCTTCTTTGCCATACTCAAATTGTCTTGCAATGAGTCTTCCTTCTAGTCTCCGTTGTCTTCTTGCATGTTTGGGCATAGTTGACTTAACTCACTTGACCAAATTTATTTATTACAATGCATAATTTACAATAAAAATTGGGGTGCCAACTTCCTATTCTAAGTTTTACATGGCATTCATCAAAATCTAAACAATAAATTTCCCAACAATTTCCCCCTTTTTGATGATGCAAAACTTAAACCATTCAAAAATGTAAATAGCAAAGATACATACAGATAGTGTATTCACATAGAATGTATGCGTAGAATCAATCCTTTTATTGATCATAACATTCTTGTTCTTTTACACAATCACATACAAGTGTATCGAGCAAACATTTGTCTACACAAAAAATAAATAAAGAATTTATAGCTTTATTGCGAGAAGACTTACATAGTATGTATTTACATAGTGAAATACATGAAGGGGTGACAACAACACTTCATCTCCTTCATTGCCTCCTTCTTTCATCTTGTTCAAGATCTTCTCGCTTCTCCTTCTCTTTTTCTCATCGTCACCGCCTTCTTCTTCTTTTTTCATATGCCTTCCTGGCACCTTCATCTCTTCTTAATCTCTCTTGTCTTTCCTCCCATAGCTGAGTTTGTCTCTTATTTTCTTCTTCTATTCTTTTTGCATACTCAAGATTACTTTTAGCCACTTGCAAATTGGCTACTTGGTCAAGACCAGCCCAAAGAGATCCCTCCTTTCTTGCATGAATCTACGTGACTCAATGTTTTTGGGCGGAGGCTGGTCCAACCCTCTTCCTCCACCACGCTTCTTCCTCTACCTCCCTGGGCGTGTATTGTCTGGGGTCTTCTTCTTTTTCGGTGAGTGACCACAGAGTGACCAGCAGAGCGATCACGGTAGTCTGGCATCTGTCCTTCTTCACATAACGTGAGACCCTTTTCCCAAGATAAGTCCCAAGCTTGAGCCATATGCATTTTTGCAAAGTATCCTTCGGGATGCGGCGTTTTAAATTCATCAACCGATCGTGGCTCGGTCCCGACATATGAGATGGCATAAGTGTCTCTGCTCACCGGAATGCCTCCATGTTGTTTCAAGATGTTCATAACTCGGGCATCCATTCTTCCTTCCACTTCCTCCATCCCCGCTTCAATTGTCTTTCTCTTTTCACCATAGATATAGCAGTGTTGGAGTGGCAGAGTCATCGGGAGTTTGTTGATAATGTCACCGTGACAATACCTTGTTGGGGGTTTGTGCAATCATCAAGGTCACATCTTTCGATCCTTTCCCCTCAACGGACTTCCCTTTCTTTTGTTTTGACACTTCCTCACTTTGTCTCTTCCCTTTACAAATGCTTCCTCCTTTTCGCCTTCAGATCTCTTTAGCGCTTTAAAGTATTCCTCTTCCCCCTTTTTGGCATCATCAAAGGAGAGAAGAACACTGAAACATACTGCAAGCGGGAAGTTGAGCCTGATAGCCGAGTTCTCGCCGAGTCCGCTGCGGTGTATGCGGCACGAAATTCGAGCGAGTAGCGTTGGACTCTGCTGAAATTAGCTTCATCTCAGCCATGAGAAGGCTGAATTTTCTATCCATGTTTTCTTCCATACGCCGGAGATCACTCTTATTTTGCTCACGCAGCCAGCCTTTATCTCGGCGCAGTGAGCTTCATGCATGTGCTCAATGTGTTCTCTCAATTTCGTTTTTGCATCGCATTCTCACTCTCCATACCGTGCTTGTTGAACAATGTCCTAAGTATCTAACTTGTTCCACACGCATTGTTTGTCAGCTTTGTTGCCACCATTCCATGATCCTCGACTATTATGCCTCTCAAGTCGCCAGTAGGTTGGCATCTCTTTGTCCAACCGCATGTCCATAGAGGCCTGGTGCCTCTCCATCCGCTCAATTTCAAAGAAATAATGCCTTGAACACCTCCCGAACTTGATTGTTTCTTCCATTGCAAAGGTGATGGCCATGCGGCGTCAAAGTCATAATCGGTTGAACGATGGTACCTAACGGAATAATAGGAGTCGGTCCGTGGAAGCGTGCGAGCTCGTTCTCTCGACTCTTCGGGAGGTCGGGTACCTCCGGAGAAAGGAAATGATTCTACAAAGGAATCATCACGACCAACCGGGATTTGTTCAATGATGAGAGGTGCGCGTGAAGTTCCTTTTGAGTCGAACCTGCTGCAGCTTGAGGAGCCTGTGCGGGACTCTGTTTCACCGGGGTCTTTTGTGAAGTGGACCCGACTTTGCCGAGCCTCACTGTCTCAACAACCGTTGGTCTTAGCCGGTTTCTCCAATTGAGTGGATCGTCCTCGGCCTTATCGAGCGTCACACGGATGATGATGAGATTTCCATTGGTGGCTCATCATCAAAATTGAAAGTTTGACGAGTAGTCTTGAGATCGATTTGCTCGTCTCGGGAACATCCGCACCGAGTCTTTTGATCGGTCACGGGGATGACTCAAACTTCGTCGCTTTCCGATCCCAAAAAGGTTACATCGGGATTATCCTGGGAATCATGAAGCGCGCTTATCTCCTTTTTCGGATGGATCAATGATAGCGGAGGGATGTTCTCTACTTGACTTTTCTTTGCCCCGGAAGTCTCAACCTCCCGTGGGCCTTCATTACCTCCTACAGTCTCAACCGCAGTGAGGCATTGGACCTCCCTTTCGACAGTGTCACACCCTTAGGGTCTTCTCGTGGTGGCATCCATTGGAGTCTCAACCCCATGGATTGCACTTTCATTGCCCAGTGTTAACTCCCGGGTTGTTCCTTCCTCGTGCCTCGACGCATCGGCGGCGTCATTAGCCTTCGAGCGAGTTGGCACCTCACCGAGACAATCTCAATCGCCTGAGCTTCGTTGATGACAACTTGCTTTGTACTTTGTGGTTGTTCCTTCTCCACTTCGCCTCCTAGATTCGTCGGAGTCATCTCGCAGCCTTTCTCCGACTTTGCTGCAGTGGAGGGAGTTTCCCCTCACCGGGGCACCACCGAGTGACTTGAATGGGGTCACTCGTCTCCAAACTCCCTACTGTATCTCTTGAGTGTTCACCACGTTGGGGCGTGTGGTAAGACACCTTCATTAGTGGTTGGCTCAAATGGGGTCCCCACTAACCCAGTGTCATCGCCAGATTCCTTTAATTCCTTCTTCCGAGTGAGCTGGTAAGTGGTGGCAAAAATAACGGTGGCGATTTGTGAACCACTCCCATTGGATCAATTTCACCGTGTTTTGGAGGACTCTCCTGTCCCTCCATCATGCTCTTCTCATGAAGAATTGTGGATTCATGCATTGCTTGCTGCATTTGCAACTCTTCTGTGCGGGCAGCAGGTCCGTGATCCTCATCACTTTCTCGATAGAATATCGAAGTGAGAATGTGTATGTTCTGTGGTTCCAGGTGAGAGGGCAGATGATGGCCTTCTCTCTTGCCTCGCCTTCCTCGCCGATCTCTCCTTCTCCTTATCCTTGAAAATCTGCAGGATGTCTGTGCGCTTTTCTTCATCCAAAGATCTTTGAGATCGAGAGAGGTTAGTCGAGGAAGTTCAGCCAGCCCTCTTCTTCTTCGATAAACTCGGGCCATTGAACTGTTCCTTGATCGACTCAATTTCCACTTCCTCCACTCACGCAGACGATTTTGGATGTCCGGGTAAGGTGGGATAGGATCATCACATCACTATCACTCTATCGCCTTCTTCAGTGTCTCACTGCGCGGACTACACAAATTCTTTTCTTCGTTTGCCTCTGGGATCGCCTTCAATGAGACTTAGGCTGTTTCATCAATTATATCCGGGGACTCTACTTCTCCAGCCTCTCCCGATCTGCTCCAGCTGAGTGACGACTCACCGGTTTCTCAAGCTCGAGTGCTTGATGATTCTTCTTCGTCTCTAGTTTGTACCGAGGAATTTCTCGGTTCGAGAGAGTTTCTTCTGAGTCTTGGCGGCGGGGGCCGATCTTTGGTGTTTTCTTTCGAGGAGCCGGCCATCTTGGTTTATCGATTCTCCTCTTTTTGACGATCGGAGAAGGTATTTGAGAGTCCTTCTCGACCGATGGGGCGGTGACTCGGCTGCAGGGGCGGGAGCAGTTTGTTTTTCTTTGCTGCAGAGCATCAGTCTTCTTAGCAAACGCAGGGCGCGGCTTTCTTCTTTGTGGAGAGGAAACAATTGTATCTTCAGGGTCACCGATTCCCCTCACTCGTGTCGCCTCTTGGCGTGGGCTCTCTTCTCAGGCGCCTGAGAGGTTTGATCTCGAACATCCTCTTGTTTACATGGAACGCCTTTCCATGTCTAAGAGGACTCCTTTCACCTCCATCACCGGCCAATCACTGGCCATATCCTGGGATCCTCCAAATGCACCATCTTCCTTGAAGGATTTGTTCCTACATTCTCGCAGAGTCTGCTGTGTAGACAAACTCGGCCCGATTTATTTTCTTTTTCTTCAATGATCGCAGCCATTCACGATCAACTTTGCTTTTGATGATTGGTCAAAGCTACCAATTTTGATGTTTATGCATTTGGCAACTATGTCCAACATTTGTGATAATCCTCCTTCAAGAAATTTCTTGTTTCTTTGTGTAAACTATTTTATCAAAGATAGTCGGGCTTGGCTATTTCCTTCCAAGCGGCGGCCAGGTTTACATCAAAGATCGTTGATTTCTCGATGCTCCTTCCGCTTGCAGGTAGTGGCGGTGTTCACCAAATCCTTGGCGAGATGGTGAACTTCTTTCCGTGAATGATGACTTTATCCCTTCATCGTGAGTCTCGATTCACGTAGAATCGCGACCTCCTCCACATAGGTCATCGGATATTCCAACGCGTCGAAACGATTTTAGCCCGTGACGTTTCCAATTTCTCAAAGAATTTTTTCACTAAGGTGTCGCTCGGATCCCTGTTTCACCATGTCGTCGAAATCCACGATAGACCGGTGTGGATTTGCTTTTCTAACTTGACAAAATCATAGGTTGGTGCCATTTATCGAGATTTCACCGAAGAAAACTTAGAGGTTGATTTGAAGATAGATAGGGTTTTGAGAGAGTTTTGCCTTTGCTTCGAAAGAAATGAACGGTTTTGGTAATATGAGAGAGAGAAGAAAGAAAGCTTAAGTATGATTTATGAAAGGACGTGCGGGTGGTTTTTTGAAATGTGATCGAAATCGACGGCTTAGATTTTGCACGCCCGATTTAGCATTTAATGTCTCGTATTTAATGCGGCAAACATTTATATCCAATCATAAGCTTGGTGTGCTTTTTTGCTGTACACGCCATAATTATCTTTGGCGTAATTCTTAAAAACATTCCCGCTTAGTCAAACGACCGCGTTTTTCACTTTGCTCATAAATGACTCGGCTTTTACCCTTAGCTGGTTTAACTCTTCTTCTCACAGCTCTCTTTGTGACTCAAATTGTGACTTAGTATAGTTGTCTTTCCGATCTTACTGGTGATTTACTTAGGCGATTTGTGAGTTCACTCTTTTTCCCTTTTTGTGTTCCATTTCCTTTCTTTGATTCTTCCTGTCGGTCACCACTCAATTAACCCTAACTCATGCTTGAGTTCTTCAAATCTTGACTCACATAATGGTTTTGTGAAGATGTCACCAATTGTTTATCGGTTGAGATATATTCCAAGATGATGTCCTTCTTTTCAACATGATCTCTTATGAAGTGATATCGACATCGATATGCTTTGTTCTTGAGTGCAACACAGATTTTGAGTGATTGCAATTGCACTTTGTGTTATCACACATGATTGGAATTTCTTTTTCTCAACTTCATAGTCTCTCTCACCGCCCTCATCCATAGGATTTGGGCACAACAATTTGCCCGAGCTATGTATTCTCGCTTCACCAGAGAGGTGGCTATTGAATTTTGCTTCTTGCTAAACCAGAAATCACTGTTTCCCAAAGATTTGACATGTGCCTCGAGGTGTTTCTTCCCGTCAACTCTGCATCCAACATAGTCGAGTCCGAATAGCCAATTAGCTTGAATCCACCTTCCTTTGGATACCATAAGCCAACTTCTTGGCTTCCTTTCAAGTATCTCAATATTCTCTTAGTCGTCATATGGCTCTCTTTTGGAGCATTGAAATCTTGCACATACACCTACAACAAAGATGATGTCCGCCCGCTTTGCCGTGAGATAGAGCAATGATCCAATAAGTGCTCAGATCTTGTTTGATCTACTGTGCTTGCCATCTTCATCCATGTCCATTTTGATGATGTATTCATTGGTATTTTCACGTAAGACTTCTCCTCCATACCAAATTTCTTCATTAAATCTCTGGTGTATTTTGTTTGACTTATGAAGGTTCCATCCTTCGCTTGTTTCACTTGAGTCCAAGGAAGAATGTCGCCTCTCCCATCATGCTCATTTCAAATTTACTTTGCATGAGGTTTGAAAATTTTTCACATAGCTCTTTGTTTGTGGATCCAAAAATGATGTCATCCACATATATTTGAACAAGCGGATACTCTTCTTGTCTTGAATTACGAAAAGTGTTCTATCTACTTTTCCTTTTGTGAATCCATTCTCGCTAGGAATTGTGACAAGGTGTCATACCATGCTCACGGTTGCTGTTTCAATCCATACGAGCTTTCTTGAGTTTGTATACCTTATCTCCAAGAGTCTTCTCGCTCAAATCTTGGAGGTTGTTCAACATACACTTCTTCTTCCAATAAACTATTTAGGAATGCGCTTTTTACATCCATCGATATACTGAAGAAAATTCTTGTGAGTCTGCATAGGCAAGAAACATCCTTGTAGCTTCCAATCTTGCTACAAGAGCAAATGTTTCATCAAAATATATTCCTTCTTCTTGGCAATATCCTTTGGCTACTAGTCTTTGCTTTGTTTCTTACCACGAACCTTCCTCGTTCATCTTGTTTCAACACCCATTTAGTACCAATAACGTTTTGATGGGTGGGTCTTTGAACTAATTCCCATACTTTATTTCTTTCAAACTGATTGACTCTTCTTGCATAGCTTTGAATCCAATGTGTGTCATCCAATGCTTGTAACACATCTTTGGGCTCTATTTGCGAGATAAAGCATGTGAACATAGCTTCTTGTTGAGTTCGATCTTGTTTTGACACCTTCTCTTATATCTCCAATGACAAGTTACGTGGATGGTCTCTCAACCATCTTACATCGGGTTGGAGTAAGTTGGTGGATTCGATCGTCTAGCGATTGTGTTGCTTTGATCGGCTCTCTCGTAGTCACTTAGCCGCAAATTTTCCAAATTGTTTTGAGATTCACCATCTCATCTTCTTCTCGAGTTTATAATTCCAAATTGACTCAAAGATAGGGACTCTTCTATATGGTTGGATGATTCAAATCACCGACTCTTCAATGTCTTCTCCATTTACATTTGGCTCATCGAATACCACATGAATGGATTCTTCCGCAACCATAGTCCTTTTGTTGAGTACTCAGTAGGCTTTGCTTTCACCGAGTATCCCAAGAAGATACCTTCATCGCTTTAGCATCGAAGGCCTTTAGATTGTCTTTGCCATTGTTGTGGATGAAGCATTTACATCCAAATATTCTAAAATATGCAACATTTGCTTTTCTTCCACCAAATCTCATAGGAGTCTTTGTCACCGTCTGTTTATCATACATCCGCTTTTTTGAGTGTAGCAAGTTGTGTTGATTGCTTGACCAAAATCTTTTTGGTAACCCCCGCTTGACTAACATGGTCCTTGTTGCTTCTTTGAGAGTTCTATTTCTTCTTTCTCGCAACTCCATTCTGCGTGGACTTCTTGTCTGCAGATAGTTCATGACCAATACCATTTTCAATACAATATCGAGTTATTATTCCATTGACAAACTCGGTTCCTGCTACGATCTTATTTTGATAATGGTTTGACTCTTCTCATTTTGAAACCTCTTCATCACCGTGTGGTAGTTTTACGTAGAGTTTCTTTCTTCTTACACATGAATATTGTCCATGTATATCTTGAGTAGTCATCTACTACCACCAAGGTGTATTTCTTTCCACTTATGCTAGGTTCCACTGGGCCAAATTGATCCATATGTAGCGATGCAATATTCTTGTTGAAGATGGGCATGTCTTTTCTTTGAATGATGATTTGATTTGTTTTCCCTTCGACATGCGTCACATATACTCTCCTTTCTCGATAATCGAGTCCGGAAGTCCTTCCACAAGACTACTTCGCAAGCTTGTTAATCGTTTTGAAATTCAGGGACTCGACTTTTTGTGCCCGACCAACTTGATTCAAATTGCTTTTGCTAGTAGGCAGTCTTTGGGTGTAGCGGTTGACCAATCTACTACATACATGTTCTTTTGTCCGCATCCTTGCAACACAACTTCATTCGATTCACCTTCTTGATTTGGCATATACTCATGTTAAATCCAACATTATAGCCCTTGGCACAGTTGGTGATGCTTAGCAAGTTGAAGTTGAGTCCTTCAACATATGCAACATCCGTGATTTCTAATCCATTCCTCTTGATGGATTCAATGCCTCTTATTTCACCCGGAGCTTCATTTCCTCCAAATATGACTTTTGCTCCTTTAACTTTCTTGAATTTTGACAGATTTTTCTTATTTCCCCGCCATATGTCCGGGAATGACCACTATCCATATACCAGGTTCCTTGGCACTCACTTTGCTTCAACCCGCAATCAAGGAAATTAAGTTTTAGGTACCCATACTTGTGCGGGTCCCGAGGGGTTAGAATTGTAAGATGATCCAACCAACTTATAGCCAAATGATTTGACTCTAAGGGATTGCCATCTATCGATGCCATAATCATAATTAATCTTGGCAAATTGCTTGGGGATTCTAGGTTCATATACCGCTTTGTCTCTTTTGTCTGTATGCACATGTATATGTGTTTTGGCAATCGCGCTTCTTTGGGTAATTGTGGTATCTCCGAGTGTAGTGCCTAGGTGCATATGTGTCTTTGGTGAAAGCTCTTATACTTTTGGAATGGCCTTTCTTTGAGTTCTGGCCTTTGCCATTTGGGCTTATATTCCATAAGTCTATCTTGCCGATAGTTCACATCATTCCAATCGGCTTGGCTTGGATATTTTCTACCATTCCCATCATATGTATTTCTTTTATAGATTTTCTGGGGTTTTTGGTAGCTCTTTCTTCTTTTTGAGTATTTTTTCTGTTTGGAGTTTTTGAGGAACTCGATCAATCTCTTCTCACTTTGTCCTTTCAGCGCACTCAACTCAACGGCCGCATTCCTTTTCCTTTATAACCAAGGCCAGGTTTGCTTGTAATTGTGCTTTGGAGTGAATGTGTGTGCAACATTTAGAGTTTTGGATTTTTAGACTCTTCATTGCTTGAAGATCATTTTTCTAAAATTACTTTTGAAGTTTGACATATCACGAGAGAGTTAAATCATAGGCCCGTCTTGTCTCCACATTCTCTTTGACTCATAATAAGATCATCCAATGATTTAGATGCCTTAGTGAATGAGGCAATAACATTTTTGAGGTCATTCTCCCTCTTTTCTATGGCAAAGAATTTCTCGCTTATTAGCTTGGCTTTTTCAAATTTTTAAACTTTCATTCTCATCACTATTTGACTTAGAGTACTCGGCTCCTTAGTCACCGAGAGTTTCGCTCTTGAGTAGGTCAATTTGTTTTCCTCATTTAGTAGTGTGTGTGAGGATTTAATGTGTTCAAAATCTTTCATCATTTTTCCTAATGAGTCATAAAGATCAGTGGGTGATGAGATGTGTGTGTCACGATCACTATCACTAGAATCGAGTTTGATGAGTTGGAGTTTACCTCATCTTCTTGGTCGGGTTGATCTTGTTCCTTGGCCATCAAACGATCAAGGCTTCTTCTTCGAGTCACTTGAGTAGTCGGCTTCATCTCTCTGAATCACCGTGTCTTTTGACTCGGATTTTCTCGCACCAACATTGCCTTTTTTTTTCTTTTCTTGTCTTCTTTTTCTCAAGACCTTTCTTTCTTCTTCATTCCTGTATTTGTTGACTACGGGATATGGGCGATCAATGGCATAGTGACCTGGTTGCCTACGATTCAAAGATAGATATTCACTTTTTGATGATCTGTTCTCTTGGTTGGCCTATCTTCCCTTGATTTGGAGGGAGCCGAGTGTCTTCCGGAGGATTCGCCCTTGCCTCTCTTGTAGTTCTTATTGAAAAACTTGTTGAACCTTTTTACTAGTAGGGCAATTTCTTCCTGGGTCAATGACTTCTTTGACCTCGGCTCTTCCCCATCTTTAACAATTAGAGCAAATTGTTTTGGGTACAAATTGTCTCTTTCCTCGTATTTTCTTCTCACCAAACTCGTAGGCTTTGAGGTCCGAGAATAGTTCATGGTTGGATGTCTTTGATAGGTCCATGGAATGTCTTAGTGCCATGACTTTCATTTCCCATTCAAATTTGGAAGACTTTTTAGGATCTTCATACACATTTCCTTCTCGTGTATATTCCTTTCCAAGTGCGAGATAGCTCGTTGGTGATTTCGTGAATCGAGCATCCAGTTGATCCAGGTTTTCTCCGAGATCATTTTGAAGTTCTCAAATTTCTGACAGACCACTGATAATTTGTTTTCTTTGATTTGCTCCGAGCCTTCACAAATCAATGTTAGCTTGTCCCCGATTTCTTTAGCCGTTTTGCATGATTTGACTTTATTGAACATGGCTTTGTCCAAGGTTTTGTAAAGGATGTCCTTGGCTACATTGTCCAGTTGTATCTTTTTCTCATCATTTGTCCATTCGGTTCTTGGTTTTTCAACCATGGCTGGTCCGGGAGCAACATCCTCTTCACCTTCAAATTCACTCTTCTTACAAATTTGTGTTCACCTTTAAGATTTGCAGCCCCATCCTCTATCACTATCCACATCTCATCATGTAATCTTTGATAGATGAGCCTCGCATACGAATTTTCCAATCATCAAATTCTTCAATTGTGAACATAGGGATGTGTGTCAAATTTGCTTCCATGATAATAAATTTTGATGATAAAAAGAGTTTTGAAAGTTTAAGTACTAAAGCGGACTTTGAAAAGTTTGGAGATCTAGTTCAAGAACCGGTCGGAAGGCTCAATGAACCAACCGTTCGATACCACTTGTAGGCCCCAAGGGTGTGTAAGTGTAAGGTTTAGAAGGGGGGGATTGAATAAACCTTACCAAATTTTTGATTTAGTCCTTTTTTTTAAAAAAAAATCGAGTTGATACTACACATTGTGTCCTTAGTGGATGACCAATTTAGTTAATCAAGAGAGTTAGTTTCTCAACGACTCAACTCGAGCCGATGATGGAATAACTCACCAAGTTAAGTCTAAATTAACTCAACTATGGTTTGTTTCAATGAAGACTTAACACCCTTAAGTTTGGTTAAGTAGAGATTTAGAGCTTGATTTAGTACTTAGAGATTATCTAATGGATAGCAAATATGTCGTGAATTAAACAAATATGATGCAAGAATTAAAGTCTTTGAAATGTAAATGACACAATAAGATTTTTATAGAGGTTCGAAGATGGGGTAATTCTTCTACTCCTCTCTTCTCCAACTCCCGGAGGAATCCACTAGGTATTGATCAAGATACAAAGTGGTAATATCCGGATACAAGTCTTGATCACACAAATGACTTGATCCTTTGGGACTCGATCGAGACGCCTTGATCACTCACCGGCTTCTCGTGCGACTCGGCTTCTTCACAGGCAGTGCCTTTGCTACTACTGACCCACTTGCTCAAGCTCTTTGGATTTGATCACGAAGCCCTCCAAAAGCTCAAGACTTGGTTCGACCTTGAACCTTCCTACAATCCTTCGTGGAATGTAGACCCCTTGATTCTTGATAATTTCCTCTTCAACCGATTGAAGTTATCTTTCCTTCACGGTGAGTGTTGGATTGATGTTCTTCGTAGTGTAAGCTTGAGGATTGAGCGTTTAATAACTTGAGAATATTTCAGGTTACTGATTCTAATAATTGCTTGAATGTTTGTGGTTCTCGTCACCTCCTCTCGTAGTCATTCCTCGGCCTTTTATAGTGATCTTTCAAAAATCACCCGTTGAAGAGATAGCTTATTTTTGAAAGTCACTTGTGGTCGCTGGCTTGTCTTGTTGCGATCCTTGGAATTGCCATTTCTTCGTATGAATTGTTCTTCACCTTTTCGAGTTCGACACGGTGGTGTAGTGCTTCCCATTGTTTATTCCTTTTGCACGCTTCGGGGTGAGCACTTCGAGAAAGGTAGCATGGAGATATTACTTGTTTAGGTAATTCTCTTGATTTACGTAGCAACGGATCTTTTTCGATTATCTCGACTTGACGCATTTCATTGCTTTCCCCAGGTGACTTAGAGTCGACTTCCAATCATCGATGACTCTTCTCACTTCAACTCGAGACTTGGCTTTTCTTGAGTTGACTTGACCGATACTCCACTCACCGCTCCTTCAAAGAGAGTTTCCGTCTTTTCTCTTCTTTGCCATACTCAAATTTGTCTTGCAATGAGTCTTCCTTCTAGTCTCGGTTGTCTTCTTGCATGTTTGGGCATAGGCCGACTTAACTCACTTGACCCATTTTATTTATTACAATGCGATTTACAATAAAATTGGGTGCCAACTTCCTATTCTAAGTTTTACATGGCATTCATCAAAATCTAAACAATAAATTTCCCAACACTCGTGATATCAATCTCGAATTCTTCCTTATGTAATCTCATAGCCGAAGTGATTCATGTTCCTTTGTTGTCCCGAGTCGCTATGCCCACCCGGTCCCAAACCCTCTAACAATAGAAGCATCCACATTTGTCTTTGTGAAGTTGTCCCTCGGTGGCACCCAGTCGCAGGAGAGAGGCGTTGAGCCCTATTCGGATGAAGATTACGATTCTTTATGATCCTCTAATATGATTACAACCATTGTACTACACCAAACCTGGGTAATGTCCTTCACGATATTGTTTCTTGTTGCGCGCAAATCATACCGCCCACATTAACATAGCAAAAGTCGTGTGAGATTCCACTCTCTCGTGTTGCACGAATTTTTCGATCCAACGGAGTAGAGAACCTCTCGAATCCTCTTCATTAATTACGAGATACGGCGGACTAACAACCCAAAAAAGCTGCGACCACAGGCAATCTCAAAGGACATGTTCCAATGTCTCCGCTCCTTCCCGTAGCGGCAACATGTGGGATCCACCTCCAAACCTCTTCTTAACATGTGTTTGGTTGGAAGTATCCCATGCAAACATCTCCACAAGAATAGGCCGACATTTATGGGGAATATCCAACTTCCACAATCAATTCCACAATTTCAAACCCGCACTGGATGAGTTCGGAAATGATTTCTTCATTCATTTGAAATTTGGCCAACTTATAACCACGATTTCACCTGTAATTGCCATCTTTCGTGAAGTGCCAAGTTAACCGATTTGAATTCACATCAAATTTATTTTATTTGGGACGATTTTTTTTATTACAAATAGATTTAAGGGCCTTTGATTTCTTATTTTCAAATTTGTCACGACCCCAAATCCACATTGAATTAGTTCTTTATTTTGGAATTTATTATACATAATTATGAAAATATAATTTCTACATAATTTTAATGGTATTATTATTAAAAATTACATTATTTATTAGTTTTAAAATTAAGGGATAATTACAAAAAGACCCATGAGATTTTGACTAATTACAAAAAAATCCAGAGACAAAATTACAAAAAGCTTTCTCAGGCTTGGTTATGTTTTAAATTGAAGAGGATAACTGCAATATTTCTATAAATATCATGTGGGTTTTTGAAATGTCTTTTACTTGTGAAAGGGAAAGATATTTGACAGAATCAATCCTCATGAGTTTTTTGTAATTTTCAAAAATATCCAGAGTTTCTTGTAATTAGACTGAACCTCAGGGGACTTTTGTAATTATCCCCAAAATATAAACGGATGTAACTCTATCGAGCATCTCTAATCAAATATATTTGATCACAAGAAAGTGCAAACCAACACATCAAAATCCACCTTCTTTTATACATACGACTTTCATCGAATACGGCTTTCCCAGATCTTCCTTCCATTCCCGTTAATATGTTTACTTTAGAAAAGAGTTCCCCCTTTCTATTTTAACTATATTTATTGGGATCAATCTTGTGCTCTAGTGGTTGAGACATGTGTTGTAAGAGTGAATGACTCGGGCTCGATCCCATACGAGTGCGTGTGTCTCCTCCCATAATTTCCCCATTGTACTAAAGAAAAGTATATCTATTTATCTACATATAAATCCAAATTAATATATATATATATATCAAGGTTGCAGAAATCGCTAGGCGCTAGTCGGGCGGCAGCCGGGCGCCTAGAAACACCAAAATTTTCTCTCTTTTTTTTCATTTTTTTGTATTTTGGCCGATTTTTTCCCGATTTTTCCCGATTTTTTGGCCGCTGAGCTCCCGCCAGCCGCCAGCCGATTTTTGCCCTGGACCAATTATTTTTGCCGATTTTGGGAAAATCGGATCGGCTAGGCGCTAGGCGATTTTTACGACAATCGATATATATATATATATATATATATATAATAAATCTATATGGATATTGATAGATTATAGATAGATTACGGTTAGAGATGTTAAACGAAGTTTTGGGCCCGAGACCTCCCGTTTAAAACCGCAAAAAAAAGGGTTAGGGCCTCTAAATGCGACCGTTTAAATTGGCCTTTTTGGCCGGACCGGTCCAGCCCGCGGGCTAAACGGGTCAGCCCGCCGGGCCACCGGGCTGGCCCGTCAGCCCTTTTCTTTTTTTTTTTGAATTTTTATATAATATATAATTATTACTGAAAGAAATAGAAAAAAAGAAAAATAGGGCCACTGCAGATTAGATACCATGACCTCTTTGTGGGAAAAAGTGGACAATCCACTAGGCTACACAATATTTATGGACATAACAAATGACGTAGATTTATATTTGACACAAGTTGCGCTAATCAAGTGATTTTCCTATGGAAAATATTTTTATAGTGACTTAAAATGTAATCAATTATGATGATTTAAAATATTATATAATTTATATCTCTCTAATAAATACAATACTATAATCTAAAAAATTTAAAATTTTCGTGACTTATGTGTCAAATAATTGAAACTTTATGCAAATAATTATAAAGACGAAAATATTCATTATATAATGTTTATCATTCTACATTGTAGTTTGTTGTTTCTATTTTCATTTTAGAAATGAGTTTTTGCACATATTTTTGTTTTAACTCTTATCATAAGTATGTTCTTAAAGTTCAAAGCCTTTGACGATAATGATGATGTTTGATTATATTTGAATTTTAAAACGTTTATCCTTGTAATGAAACATAAAAAATTTGTAAATTTAGTTTTGCATATTTAGTTTGATTGTTATATTGTTATACATGCTTTAGTATAAAAATTAGATTTAAATAAAAAATTATTTTTTTTGGCTTGAAATTGCCCGTTTAGTGGCCCGTTTAGCCCGAAGCCCGCTAGGGTTAGGGTTAGGTTCACAAAATCTTGCCCGCATAGTAGTAGTGCCCGTTTAAATTTCAAGATTTTGCAATTTGTTAGTGCTAAATTTCTATAGGGCTAGGGCCAGCCCGTTTAACATTTCTAATTACGGTTAAAGAATGGGAAGATGAAGGGAAAGTAAATGGTGCCATTAATAATAAGATATTAATCTGACGCAGTTGATTCTATTTTACAACTCATTGCCACTACTACTGCAATCTGCATTCCACCGCGACCCCACCTCCCACCCCCACCCCCACCCCCACCCCCACCCCTTCCTTTTCCTCTCCGTTTCTGGAATGGAGATTTCCGGGGTTCGTCATTAGATCTATGAATTTTGCTTGTTCTCGTTTTCCATAGAAAAGGGCACAATTTGCCCGAATTATGGGGTTTTATTCTTTGTCAGACCGGTTTGAATTTCTCCGGCCGTGACAGCCCCTGCCTTTCCTCTCAATCTCATGATGGTAGTTTGATCTGAGTTTTAACTCGACAGAGTTGAAACGGATTGACTTTCTGAGGCAGAATTTTCAGGATTTTCCGTTTTCGTTTTATCTCTGCATTGGGTTGGTGATTTAATCACCGTGCGTTAGGGTTTCGTTTTGTTTGTTTGTTTCTTTTTTTTTTTTTTTCAGCTCGGGTTAGATTAGGTTAACGATTGGGATTAGGTTTAGGGTTTTGTGCGATTTGGGGAGTTTAGAAATATGGTTGGATCGGATGGTTTTAATTCATTGCCTACTCCGTCGCCTCCTCCGGCCGAGCAGAAGCAGCCGCCAAAGCAGTGGGGAGTGACGAGACCGTTGTCATATGCGGGGCCTAGTGATGTTGATATTCAGAGAACTAGGGACTTGGAAAAGGTTTCCTTTCCTTATATTGGTCACATTGATTTTTCTAATAAAGAGCAATTGCTGGTTCTTTCCTGGAATTCTCATGACACGGCTCTTTCTGTTATTGGATTTTAGTTTTTGATGGATTCGGGACTTTATGAGAGTGCAGAAGAAACTGCCAAGAGGGAAGTAGTTCTGGACAGACTTAGACAGGTATTTCTGCAGCACAAATTGTTTATGTTTTTATCTTTTTTGAATGCATACTGTAGACTGGTAGTGCGCTTAAAAAATGTGAAATCAAATCAAGTTGAAATGAAAGGGATTAAAAGACTTTGCCTCTGGTGTTTGGTTTGTTTAGATTGAGGATTTGAATGTAATATTTGTGGCTGCAAGCAACATCCCTTGCTTTGCTACTAGACAAAGCCACGTATGTATTTTTGGATTAGATTGCTACATTTTTGACATAGGGTTTTAAACTTAATGTGATATTTTCTGAGGTTTATGGCATGATTGGCATGAATGAATGGAATTGGATATGAATGAAATGAACTTAGGAATGCAATAACAAAGGGAATGGAATGTTATGTGAGTGATTGTTTGGCCTTTCAGGCTGCGATTGGATATACTTTGATTTTGGAAAAAAAATTCTTTCTGCTAGACAATAGTGTGAAAAATTTGCTAGGGAGAGAATAAGAAGTTTTTGGGAAATGTGAATGGATTTGAAATGAATATGTAATGATGAAAGATGATGTGATATAAAAATATTAAAATAATTATTGTATAAGATTGGCAGTTAAAAATATGTGTGAGTGAATAATGAAATAATTGGAAAATTTGTAATATATTTTTTTGGAAAGTGGGTAGATGCGATTGGTGTAAAAAAGTGAGAAAAAATGAGACTCGGTGAATAGTGTACTTTTTGAATTTTTTGGTAGACAATCACATTTTGGGTAAAAAAAAAAAAAGTTTCTCTAGCGGAACGAAAAGTGATTTTTTTTTGGTATCCAAGCACAACCTCATTTTCTTCTTCTACTTTTGGAGATAATATTGTGAGAATTTTATTTTGAATTGGATGAAAGAAGAAAATGTGATGATGAGAGTTGATGTGATAGTTTTTCTTAGTATAATAGTGATTAGATGGGATTGATGATTTGATAAATAGTGTATTTGTGATATATATATATATATAATGATAATAGTTGATGTGATGTTTTTATGTTAAAATTGTAAATGAATGTGATTGATGATTGAAAAAATGAGAATGGGTAAATAGGAAATATTTGAATTTTTCCACAGAAAATCTCATGTTCAATGAGAAATTCGTCAGGAAAATGAAAGGAAAAATATTTGACAAACAAGCATTGCCTATATGTATTCCTTTTCTTATGCTTGGTATCACTAAGGATTAAGGAACGAGAGAGGAATGAAAAAGTCATTCATGACTTGATTTCAATTTCATGATTGATAATTAAAAATAAATGATGGAAATGTATTGACATATTTTTTATGACCAAATTACACTTTAGTATAACTTTTTAAAAAAAAAAAAACCATTTCAACTATGTTTATTAAAGTTATTTTTAAACTTTAAATAATCTTTTTCCCCAAAACAATATATAGTGGAATCATTTTTAGATGTTTTTATTAGGTCTCAAATTATCAAACAACCCAAGATTATCAAATTATCAAACAACCATTTTATTTTATTAGGTCTCAAATTATCAAACAACCCAAGATTAAAAAAAATTGCAACTATAAGAAAATAAAGTAAAATATTATTATATTAATGTTTGGTGTAGGTTTAGTTTTATATAGTATTTTTTTATGAGCTTAATAAGAGTATTATTTTTGTCCAAAATAAAAATAACTTTATTCCTGATAGATTGAGAATGGCTAGAACCATATGGGATAGGAGGAATGATTAATCCCATGCTATTTGGTATAGGGAATCCTATGAGAATGAATATTTCTAACCTTAAAACATACCAATCATGTGAATGAGAATGACTTGAGAATACTCATTCTATTCTCACTTCATTCCCGCATACCAATCATGCCGTTAGAGGTTTAGTTGTTAAAATTTGTTTATTGATAATTTGGTACATGTACTTGAAATAGGTGAGATGTATATATATTGGTTTTATGCAAATATTATACAGCTGGAGAGAGATAGTTCTAGCTCATACACTTATTTTATGGCTACCTCTTTGCCTTTAAGTTTTCATTGCCTAACCTGGTGTATCTTCCCTGTTTAAAATGGCACGTGTTTGCTTTCTTATATTATAGATTGTGAAAGATTGGGTGAAAGAACTTACTCGGTTGAAGGGGTACACTGATCAAATGGTGGAAGATGCCAACGCTGTTATTTTTACTTTTGGTTCTTATCGACTCGGGGTAAGGAACTTATAGGTACTCATGGCTGTTTTATTGTCTCAATCACGTAAGCATATACATTATAATTTCATTTTAATTTGGAACTTGATGTTGCATAGTTGCACTTATTGTTAAGACAAGATAAACACCGATGCCTGTTTACAGAGTTCATGGAAGACGGGGTTGAATTGTTTATATGAAATTTTCTGATGGCTACCTTTTAGGTTTATTGGTGATGGTTTACTGGGTACAAGATGTGTATTTGTTGGCTTCTGTTCTTGGGAAGTTTTTGAATGCTGCAAGGCTGTTTTGTCTTTGGTTGCTGCATTGACCGAATTCAGATTTTGTTGTACTTGAAATAGAAGCCTATGCATGGTGTACATTGATAAGTTATACATCATGTATCCCATATTTCAATTTTGGTGTATAACCATAGTCAAATGCTCTTTTTGAATATTATTTTGCACGTATTTTGACACACCTGTACTTGTTCGACATGTGTGGCTAAGTGTTTTTTCCTATATTCTTTTCGTAATGTGCTAATTGTTTTAAATTTTTTATGCTTTCTGATGCTGGGCTTCTTTTTCTTAACTCATTTGGTTGTGTTTATCAACATGTATGCAATCATTACTTTTATTTTAATGCAAAATTTCTAATTTGTAGTACTTAGTGATAATTCTAGGTTTGTTTTGTCAGGTACATGGCCCTGGAGCTGACATTGATACTTTGTGTGTGGGGCCATCATACATTAGTCGTGAGGTACTTTTTGACTTCTAGCCTTCCATTTTGGACCGGTCTCTTTAATTTAAATATGCATTAATGCCTATGGGAATATTTGCTCACAGGAAGACTTCTTTTACGTACTTCATAACATTTTAGCTGAGACGGAGGAAGTGAGTGAACTCCAACCAGTACCTGATGCTCATGTTCCTGTTATGAAATTCAAATTTGATGGGATATCTATTGATCTTCTCTATGCAAGTGTATCTCTCTTGGTTGTTCCCGATGTAAGTTACTGAGTTCTTTGTTTATAATAAGAGTGTGTTCTTGGAAGGAGACCTCGTTCATTGTACCTGTTAATAGCCACTGACTTTAATGAGATATACACTTGGATAGTCATGCAAATAAGTTTGTTGATTGCTCTCTTAGTAGTAGTTGTCATATGTATCAGGAGTACATCCCTGAATTATCAGGTGATCTTGGTTGATCACGTGAATAAGAGCTTTCTCGTTACATCCGGTGATTAAGCCACCTGTCTAAGCAATTCTCTCTCTTGAATGTGTTCCGTGTATTTCCGTGTCTCCTCTGATTTTTCTGTGTCATCTGAGCCCTGCTGCGAAAATAGATTCTTTTCTGCATTTTGGCATGCGTGTTAATCAAAAAAAGGGATGACAATGAGAATCTCTCTTGAAAGCGTGGCATAGGCTTGTAAATGCTTCACTGCCTCTAATTATTGGTTACTTGACAGGATTTGGACATCTCAAATATATCTGTATTGGACAACATAGACGAAGCAACTGTACGGAGTCTTAATGGCTGTCGTGTAGCAGATCAAATTCTTAAGCTTGTTCCAAACATTGAGGTATTTTTTCAAACACTAATGTCGTGGTTGTCTTATACCTTTTTATATATGAGTATCTGTGCATGGCATTTGCTCTTTCCATGGCTAATCATCTTTTATATTTTAGAACTTTCGGACAACTCTACGATGTTTGAAGTTTTGGGCTAAGAGACGTGGTGTTTATTCAAATGTAAGTTGATTGTTTTAGTATTACCATTCTATTCCGTCTTTGTGGGATTTTGTTATTGTGGGACAAGACATTTTCTATATTGCTATGCAGGTTACAGGATTTCTTGGTGGTGTGAACTGGGCTCTTCTTGTAGCTCGGTTGTGCCAATTTTATCCGGAAGCAAACCCCAGTATGCTGGTTTCTCGTTTTTTCATAGTCTATACGCTGTGGCGTTGGCCAAACCCGGTGATGCTTTGTGAAATAGAGGATAATGAATTGGGATTTTCTATATGGGATCCTCGAAGAAATCCTTGGGACCGTAATCATCTAATGCCAATCATAACCCCTGCCTACCCTTGCATGAATTCTAGTTACAATGTTTCAGCAAGTACTCTTCGGGTCATGATGGAACAGTTTCAATTTGGTAAAAAGATTTGTGAGGTAGACAGTGTTTAACCTTTTTGGTTGTCCTGTACGACAGCTGTCTCAAGTATTGTTACCTATTAATTCAAACTTGATCTGCATTTCCAGGATATCGAGCTGAATAAAGTGCAGTGGAGTGCTTTGTTTGAGCCATATTTATTCTTTGAAAGCTATAAAAATTATCTGCAGGTTGACATTATTGCTGCTGATCTTGATGACTTGCGTGCTTGGAAGGGCTGGGTTGAATCTCGGCTGAGGCAGCTGACCCTGATGGTATATATTTCTTTGGATGTCAAGACTGACTGAATCGGCGGTGATGTCCAATCTAACTTTTCTTTATAGCCATGACTAGTAAGATGATTTCAATGGTGTTCTCTTTCATATTTCTGTTTTGTTTTTTGTTTTTTTAACATGTGCAGATAGAGCGAGACACCTCTGGGAAATTACAGTGCCATCCTTGTCCGCGTGATTATGTGGATTCTTCAAAGCAGTGTGCTCATTGTGCCTTTTTTATGGGTTTGCAAAGGAAACAAGGAGAGGCTATCCAAGAAGGTCAACAGTTTGATATTCGGCAGACTGTTGATGAGTTTAGGCATCAAATAAATTCATATATGTACTGGAAGCCTGGGATGGAGATATATGTTTCTCATGTTCGTAGAAAGCAAATTCCCTCTTATGTATTCCCGGAGGGTCACCGAAGAAGCCGACACACGAGGATCACGAGTCAGCAACATGTTGATAAGGTGTCTTCTGAAGGTGGCGAAGCCTGCATGTCTGGATCTGCTGAAAGAGTTCTAAAACGCAAAAAAAAGCTTGATTTGGAAGAGAGTCAAGAGAAAAGGCAGTCTATTAGCCCTCAGAAGGAAGGTTCAGTTTCTGCTGACCATAATTGCTCTGCTGCGTTTGAAACGATGAAAGAGAAGACAGGAACAAGTGGATCATGCCTAGTTATGGATAAAATGACACCAGAAGTGGTCTCAGTTATTTCAAGGAATGTGTGCACTGGATCTAGTGGGTGTGAGCTGTCTGATTTAATAACATCAAATCAAGTGAAACAGTGTGCAGAAAATTCTGATACTGGCTGCAACTCAAGTATTGGTAATGCTTATTGCACAAGCGGCAGTTATGATGACTCAGAGATCAACAATAAAGGATTTTCACAGGATGGTGCATATGAGGCTAGTCCGCTCCTTTCTGATAATGGGCGTGAGAAAGATGCTTCTGTTTTGGGGGATGGATTACTGGAGGAGTTAGAGGTTTTTGATATAAGTTCTCTTTGCCCCCTCAATTTAAATATACATCTTATACATTATTACTTAGGGATAATTAAAACTACCCTTGAGGTTTAGCCTAATAACAAAAACTCCAGTTATCTTCCCAAATTACAAACACCCCCTTAAAGTGTTACGAAACACCCCCTCCCCCCCATCTTGAGGTTTGTTATAATCCATATAACAGAAACAAATGTCAAGGGGTATTTGTGAAAGATTACTGGTTTTTCTTGTAATTAGGCTAAATTTCAGGGGTAATTTTTGGAATCAACCCTATTACTTATTAGATTGGTTCAGGTTTGAATTTAGTTATTGTGACATTGCTGCCTGTGCCATTTTTCTTCGCTTTTACCTGTATCACTCTTTAATCTTTCTTTTTTGCTTTTTTTTAAAGCCTAATGCTGCTCTGGCAATGGTGCTCAAACCTGGAGATGGAGTTGGGTCTGAACCAGTTCAGAAGAACGTGATGAGGCATGTTATAGAAATTTGATAACTTCTTGTATTTAATTGAATATCATCATACTATGTATGTGTTTATGCTGCTCCGTCTGGTTCTTGTGGCTATTTATGCAGCCGGTTGAGTCTTACTTCCCCTGCCTGAATCTGAAGATAGATTCATAGAATTGTCGACCAGCTCTGTGTTTTGTAACTGAAAGCTAGCAGCTCGGGTAAGTTGTGTGCTCATTGCTGGCTTTCATATCTTTCGAATTTTTCTTGGAAGGGAAAAAAGGAAAACTAAGCAGCAGCGATTTGAAAATTCCCCTCGGATATGCTTAGATGCATCATTGAACAGTTCTGAGCTTGTAAGCTTTGCCGTGGTGTGATAAAGTTGTTTTCTGCTGTCTCTGGTCTTTAAATAAAAGTGTCATTAATTATGTCGTTTGTTCTGTGAGTGTTGGAGGGGTGTGCTATACTGTGTTACTATTGAAGGTTATTACAGCTTGTATCTACAATGTGACTTGAATTGTAAAATACTATGACAGTTTTAAGGACCTACATTTGTTTATCTGTCTCTTCTCCAGCTTATTATCACTGTTGGTGCAATTCTAAAGCTTACAAGTTAGAAAGGAAATGATTTGTATAAGCTATAAGAAAGGATCATGAGTACGAGCTCATTGGCAGGGATGGTAATGAGGCGGGTCAGAGCCCTGCTTAATTTTGTTTTTTACTATTATTTTTATTTTTTATTTTAGGGGATAATTACAAAAACTAACATTTAGGTTTACTGTAATCTTTTAAAATTACAAGTACCCGTCAGAGGCATTACAAATACGTCCTTGAGGTTTGTATTTGTCATAAAATTTAGCCCTTCAAGACCTGAATGTTTGAAATTTCATTTAGTCCAGTTTCATTTGGATTGATTGATTTAGAGACGAGAATTTTTAAATTCATAACAATAAGATTCATCAAACTTGTTTGGATAATTTATGCAATAACAGATTTGATTCCTTGAATTCTTTTTGTGGCGGGTTTCAAATTTATCTTATAATTATGTGAAATTGATCTTATAAATTCTCTTCATGAAATCGAAACTTCCCATTTAAACTCAACCTAAAAGAAGAGTTTGATTCTTGGTTAGAAGTGGAAAATCCACTTTGGCTCATTTTAGATGTTGAGCCCATCTCGAGCTTAAAATGGTAAAAACCGGTAGATCTGAGATAGGATGGTGTTAATTCTGTCTGCTCTTGAACTCAGATTTTATATTAGTCTAATAATGAAGTCAAGTATGATACTTATGGTCAAAACGTGTGACCGACAATTTTAATCTATTTTTTGATGTGATGCTAATTATATGATAGTCGATATTACATATTTCCATCTTGTTACAAAAATATTTTCATCTTGTTACAAAAATATTTCCATCTTGTTACAAATATACTTAGAATTGTTAAGAGAATCTAAACATGGGTCCAATTGTACAAGATAAATGTCATGAAAATAATTTATATTCCCTTGGATGAATTTTGGATTTGCGGGAAATATTTCAAATGACTCCAAATAGTATGTATTTGAGATCCACCATAATTACCGTAAAATAACACAAAATAAAATTTAATGATTTGAAATTTATTGTAGATTGTAGAATGATCTTATCAAACATATTCAATATATTTAAATACATAGTTTCAAATCCATCAATTTAAATGATGCCTAAAAACATTGTCAGTCCGATCCTTAATAATAAAATTGACTACCCTCAATTTGAAAAAGAAGGAAAAAGAAAAAGAAAAATAAATTCAGTTTTGTTGTAGGTCAACCATCTCACTTATTTTTTATGGTAAGTTAATCATCAAATTTGTAATAAATCCAATCCTCAAGTCATACATTGCTTGCCTTCAAAGGTCAACGGTCTAAAGTCATTCATAATATTATAATGGTAAGTTAATCATCAAATTTGTAGAGTTTCTGAACTAAATTCAAGACATTATTACTTAAATTTGATGAAATTTTACCGAAATTTGAAAAATCGTATTCATATTTTATCTGGTAGTCAATTGAATTTGAGCGAGTTCTATTGACTAACATAATCCACACATATATATATATATATATATATATATATATATATACTTTTTAATTTTTTAATTAATTTAGCCAAGTTCGATGAATTTCAAATTTTATTAACAATATATTAAATTCTAATTATATACTTAAAGTTTAAACAAACTCTTAAGTTATAAGGGGTGAAAATCGAATCAAGTTATTCTATATTGCATTTATATTGATTGTTAAAAGCTCGTTTGAGCTCACTTGGTTAACGTAACGAACCAAATTTGAGAACAAACTTTCATTCGATGATCAAATATAAAGTTCGGCTCCAACTCAACTCAATTAATAAAAGAAATAACTTAATATCAAACTATTCTAGCTTGATCTGCGTTCGGCTCGACTAAAGCTTGTTGAAGTTCGGTCTGTTTAATAACAAATTAAGTTCAAACACAATTTTTAAAATTCTAAACTAGCTTGAACAATACGATGTCCGTATTATTTACACCCTAAAGTTATAGTATTGATTTGTATAATTTAATTAAAAAATAGATTTAATTATCAAAACAAAAAGGATGTATATGGATGTAGGTGGAGCAAAATTTCCAAAAATAACGAGAAAGCTCCTTTACCGGACTTCCACCTGCACTTCAAATCAAATCAACAAACGATCCACAAAAAAGATTTCAACATCCTCTTTCCATTTTTCTTGGCTCAGTTCTAAATCATCCTCCGCCATTAATTTTCCTATTATTTCTCTCGTTGCCCTTCATTTTGACTTCTTCCAACCTTTAAACCATTTTCATTCATTTCTCGATTTTTTTCTGTGTTAACCCCCGGGACCACCTTCAAAAATCTGGAATAAACAATTAAAGATATAATCTTTTTCCCTTTTTCTTTTTAAAATTTTTTGTGGGTTTTTAATTAATTTGAGGAAATGGGAAAAGTGGCGGTTGGGGCGGCGGTGATCGGAGCCGCTGCGGTGGTGGGAGTGGCGGCGCTGGTGGTGAGGCAGCGGATGAAGAGTTCGGGGAGGTGGGCCCGGTGTATGGCTATTGTGAAGGAATTTGAGGAGAAATGTGGGACCCCTGAGGGTAAGCTGAAACAGATTGCTGATGCTATGACTGTGGAGATGCATGCTGGTTTGGCATCTGAGGGTGGAAGTAAACTCAAGATGCTTATTAGCTATGTTGATAATCTCCCCACTGGGTAAATGTTCCCTTTTTTCCTATTTTTTTTTAAAAATATTTTATATTTTTATTGTATGTTCTGATGTATATGAATTGAGCTTGTTTATGTGTATGAAGGATGATTGGAGTAAATTGTTTGTTTTCCCCTATCCATTTTAAGTGGAAACTTTGTGGGTTTTTAGGGTTGTGAAATGAAATCACTGATGAAGAATTGTGTTCCCAATTTGTTTTTTTTATTAGTGCAATGTTGGATGTTTTTGTGTAAAATTGACTTTAAATAGGCAAACTAGAAACATCAATTCGCTTGCGCGTATATAAATGTCGGCATATTATGTGCATTGCTATTGTGGGAATGTAGAGTTGTGCTTGTGGGAGGGTACATGTATATGGTTATAATGGACGAAAGAAACATACAAATATATGCGCTTGGTTTGATTTGTGCTTCTCTTTTTGGTGTTTCATTCATTGTTAAGTAGGCTTATTTGTTATTGGATAATCAAAGATAAAGTGCATGTGTACCGTGTTGTAATGATGGAATTCGGAAAGTAAGATTGTAGTTGGACAGATGTAAAAGCAAAAGTTAAACATGGTTCATTCAACATGTTTCTGTTTTCAGTTATTCTAATTGTGGCAGTACCATTTAATTTCACCTGTTTATTTCAAATTTTCTTTGGTCTCATTTAATTCTAAGTATGCCAACGCCTTAACGCCTTTTAAAAGTGCACGAAGGGTTTAGCACGTCTTTTGAAGCCTTAGCTTCTTTTAGAATGCATGCACCATTCTTGCATTTTCTTATGACTATAATTTTTTGATCCCGTTTTTTCAATGCCTAGTATGGGGAAATTCTATTGATGGTATTGCGTTTGAGTTTATTTATTTTTGTATATATGATGCACATTTGCTTTCTATAGTCTAATCTTGATCAATGATAGCTCAAACATTTTTCTCTTTCACCATTTCTCCATCTCAGTGATGAGGAAGGAGTCTTTTATGCTCTAGATCTTGGCGGCACAAATTTCCGCGTGTTGCGAGTCCAATTAGGAGGCAAAGAAGGTGGTATTGTTCATCAGGAATTTGCCGAGGCATCAATACCCCCAGAACTGATGAGTGGGACTTCAGAAGTAAGCAATTATTTTTTAGGGAATAATTAAAAAAAAACCCCTAAGGTTTGGGTTAATTGCAAAGAAACCAAGAGGAGTTTGATTGTGTCTTAAATTTAAGGAGGTAACTGTAATATTTTGATAAACGTAAGGGAGCTTTTGAAATGTTTTTGGCATATGAAGGGGGGGAAATGTAAGGCGGATCAACCTTAAAGGGTTTTCTGTAATTTCCGAAAATCTCTGGATTTTTTTGTAATTAGCCCGAACCTCAGGGGATTTTTTGTAATTATCCCTTACTTTTTATTCATTTATTTGGTCCATTTTATAAGATCACTGAATTTTCAAGCACAAATGATTTTCAGGCGCTTTTTGATTATATTGCGGAAAAACTTGCAAATTTTGTTGATGAAGAAGAACAAATATTTCACGATCTAGCTTCTGGGAGGCAGAGGGAGTTAGGTTTCACTTTCTCATTCCCTGTGATGCAAACTTCAATAAATTCTGGAAATCTTATTAGGTGGACGAAGGGCTTCTCTATTGATGATACGGTAAAATCTTTCTCTTACGCATATTTAGTTGTTTTTATTTCATTTGTTGCATCTTCTCCTAAAAGAATTGACTATGTGCTCTGCAATTTGTGTAACGGTAGTATGATTTATTGTTCATGGCAATATCTGACGTTATCTTTTTGGCACCCCATTAGTTTTCTGTTGGTAGAAGCGGTCAGAGTTAATATTTGAACAAAAAGTGTTGCCGCTAAACAAAACAATAGAGTCTCAACAATGGTTTAAACACCACCCCTTTTTTTTGTTTGTTTGTTTACAATTACCTTGTACGGGTGCAGAAAGTGAATAGTCAAATTGGCTACAATAGGTAACGTGGAAGTTACTAATTATTTTTTGTAAAATAATTCGTATTTTAATGCTGTCTATTACATCAGACAATTTTCGTCTAATTTTCTTTTACATTCTCTTACCATTTTAAGGCCAAAAGAAAAAGAAAGTTACCACTTTCATTTAAGACTAATGATTATGTTTATTATATACTTTGGTTTTCCTTGGCAAAACGGCGCCTTCCAATTTAATTAGCTTATATACATTCTCTTGAGTTGCATGCAAATATTGAATGTTATTAGTAAGAGTTATCTCCGTATAGCTCATGTCAAAATAGTCCTCTTTCTGCTCAATGAATGATCATAATTGCAACTAAAATTGCTCTAGTTATATTGATGTCTAACTTGATTTTTCTAGGGTTATTCTTGAAATGCAGTTCTTAAATTCCAATTCCTGATATTTCTACTAATGTTTTATAGGTTGGCCAAGACGTGGTAGGTGAACTAACTAAAGCCTTGAAAAGGAAGGGTGTTGAAATGCGGGTGGCAGCTTTGGTGAGTTTGTGTGGGTTTTTACTAAAGAGATTAAGGGAGTGTTTTCAAATACTTAAAAAAAGTGATTGCCAACTTTTAGCTGAAAGAGAAGTAGTTTTTAGTGTTTTTGAATGCCAACTTCTGCTTCCGATTCTGCGTAATTTAATCAGAATTGAAAAGTAGGGGGAGAAGTGCTTTAGATTTCTGATTATGCTTCTGGTTTGACTTTTACACACAAATAAAATATGAGAAAATAATTGTTTGCAACCTTTACACTTCGCAACCTAAACTATTTTTTCTTTCAACTAACAACCTAAACTTTGCGCGGTTTTCACTTTGCAACCTCAGGCCTGCCGGAGTTAGAATATTCCAGGAATATTCCTGGAATACTCCGGGAAACATGGGTGAATATTCCAGGAATATTTAATTCCGACTAGCCAGAGGTTGTAAAGCGAAAAACACGCAAAGCTTAGGTTGTTAGTTGCAAAAACAAATAGTTTGAGCTGCAAAGTGTGAAAATGGCCAAAGTTCAGGCTGCAAACAATTATTTTCCCAATAAAATATTTTGACAACTTATTCTCCAAACACTCTCTTTAAACTTATTCAACTTTTAGCTTCTTTGCAAAGAATACAAACTACTGATTCTTAACTACTTTTCGTCGCTTCCTCTAAAAAATTAAGTTTTTGCAAACACTCCCTAAAACTATCTCATGTTTGCAATTACGTGTCTTCTCGATTATTCTTTCTAGCCACATATTAGTTTACGCTTGTGATGATTATGCCAGGTTAATGATACAATCGGGACATTAGCGGGAGGAAGATACACCAGCAATGATGTTGCTCTAGCCGTGATATTAGGTACTGGAACTAATGCGGCATATGTAGAACGTGCCCAAGCAATTCCAAAGTGGCATGGTCCTTTGCCTAAATCTGGAGAAATGGTTAGCAAATTATTTAATCTCTTGTGGATAATTACAAAAAATACCCTTAAGGTTTAACTTAATTACAAAAAGATCTAGTTATCGTTTAAAATTACAAATACCCCCTTGAAATTTGTGTTTGTTTTACAAATTACCCACTTAGTGTGTGCAATTTGTAAAATTTAAGCATATGTCAAGGTGATATTTGTAATTTTAAAAGATTATTGGATATCTATTGTAATTAGGCTAAATCTCAAGGGTAGTATGTGTAATTATCCCACATTTTCTTATTTGGTATAATTCTCTGGTAAGATGCAGCTAGTATTAAGAAGCACCTGCGGTATTGAACGGTTGAATATCTTTCAATTTAGGTTATAAATATGGAGTGGGGCAACTTCAGGTCGTCGCATCTTCCATTGACGGAGTATGACCATACATTGGATATTGAAAGTCTAAATCCTGGTGAACAGGTATGAATAATATGTGCATGTACTATTCCATTTCCAGTTTTCACATGCTTACAATAACCACCCCTTAGATTTATCTTAATTACAAAAAAAATACACTTATCTTAAAACTTACATAGGTTTGTATTTGTTTTACAAATTACCCTCTCAAGGGGGCTTGAGATGCAATTTGTAAAATAGAAACATATGTCAAGGGGAATTTGTAATTGAGAAAGATAATTGGGCTAACTCTCAAGGGTAATATTTGTAAGGGATAATTACAAAAGACCCCCTGAGGTTTGGACTAATTTAAAAAAAAAAAAACTAGAGATGTTTCAAAATAAAAAAAAAAAACCTCATGTTTGATTGTGTCTTAAATTTAAGGGGGCAACTGTAATATTTTTAGAAATATGTATGTTTTTGAAATGTATTTTTGCTTTTGAAGAGGGAAAATGTAAGATGTAACCAAAACTCAAGGGTTTTTTTTTTAATTAGCTCGAACTTCAGTGTTTTTTTTTTTTGGTAATTATCCCTATTTGTGATTATCCTTTATTAATTTCTATTAAGGAGAATGACCATATGCATGGATTTTTAAGGTCCAAATACTGGTGACACGTAGAAACAACATGTGCATATGCTATTTCATTAGCAGTTTTTAGTTTTACTCAATTCCGATCATGTTTGATTTAAACTTTGAGATGCGGTCTGGTGTAATTATTTTATGAGCTGTTATCTCTTTGCCTACCTGCAAAATGCTGCTTAATCCAATCATATCCCTCATTAACAGTGATGCCGTGTTCTGCATCTGATTTATATATTCATTTTTATACAGATATTTGAGAAGTTAACTTCCGGCATGTACTTGGGGGAAATTTTACGCAGAGTTTTGCTTAAGTTGGCTGAAGAAGCTTCCTTCTTTGGCGATGAGGTTCCAGCAAAGCTTAAAATTCCATTCGTATTGAGGTACTCCATGACCATAAGGGAACCAGTGTATTTTTCACTTAAACTTTTAAGACAATGATTCGATCTATCTTATTGTGTTATAGGTAATATCATGTTAGTTGCCATGGTGTTTCTGGCGAAAATTTGAATTTGGTGACAGCTAATTTAGTTATTGCATTTGATATTAGGAGTATTTGCAAACACTTAATAAAAGTGATTGCCAGCTTTTGGCCGAAAAATAGTAGAGTTTTTAGTGTTTTCAAATTTCAAATGTGAACTTCTACTTCTAATTAATCTAAAAGCAGGGGGGGAGATGTCTGATTCTGCTTCTGGTTTCATTTTGAAATATGTAAAAACACTTTTACAACTTATTCACCAAAGCTAATTTAATCAACTTTTAACTTTTATTTACAAATACTACTTTCGATTCTCAACTGCTTTTCGCTTTTACTACAGTAAATTGTTTCTTTTAAAAGTAGAAGTTCTTGCTAACACTTCCACAAGCTTATAAACTATGAGAAAGAGGACAGAGAGGTATTAGGTTTCTAATAAGCTCTAAAGGAGCTAACTGAAACTCGAAAGAACATTGGCTTTCTGTCAAAAGCTACGACTGTACCATCTCGATATTATGCATATTGTTTGTTCACTTTCATCTTCTCTAGTTTTCAAGAAATTGATGCTCTTGAAAAAAGAAAAGTGAAAGTTTTAGAGTTATTAAATATGCAGGACTCCCGAAATGTCAGCTATGCATCAGGATACATCCTCTGACCTGAGGGTTGTAGACGAAAAATTGAAGAATATATTAGAGGTAAATATGTTTCCTTGCTAAATTTCTACGAATTTCATTTAAATATTTTGAACTGTTCCATTCAACTGTTTTCGCTATAACGTGAAAAGTTTGTGGACTTGATTACCATTATTTAATTTGAAATACTTGCTCATTGAAACACCTGATAATTCTAGCGTATCAGCTGCATTTGTTTCTCGTTTTTCTGACCTCCAACTAGGAATTTGCTAAGGCCTTATTTGGATTGATGGATTTGAAGTTAAAGATTCCAAATCTATAATAACAAATATATTGAGCTTGTTGAGTAATCACATAATACAATGGTTTTTAAATCGTTGAGTTCACATTTTGAGATTTTTTGAGTTATTGTGGTCAATTTTGAATCACTTGAAAACCTTTTCCCAAAATCTCTCTTCAAATCCAAATCATTCTATCCAAATGCAACTTAAGAGTTAGGGTAATTTACAAAAACTAGCCCTGAGGTTTAACTAAATAACAAATAAGTCCAGTTATCTTTCAAATTTACAAATACCCCCTTAAAGTATTACAAACACCCTCTTGAGGTCCGTGTTTTCATAACAAATACCCCCTTCGAAAGGTGTAATTTGTAAAATAGAAAAAAAATTCAATGGGGTATTTGTTATTTTGAAAAGTAATAGGGTTTTTATGTAATTAGACTGAACTACAAGAGCTTTTTTTTTGTATTTAACCCTAAGAGTAACTACTGTCACAATAGTCTTTTGGGATAATTACAAAAAACCACCCTTGAGGTTTATCCTAATTACAAAAAACTCCAATTATCTTTCAAAATTACAAATACTCCCCTCAGGTATGTACCCTCTTGAGGCCTTTTGAGGGTGCAATTTTGTAAGCTAAAAACAAATGTCATGGTAGTATTTATAATTTTAAAAGATAACTCAGTTTTTCTTTTGTAATTAGGCGAAAACTCAGGGGTAGTTTTGTAATTAACCCTAGCCTTTCATGTCGTAAAACATCCTAGTTAACAAGCACAAACTCTTATCGCCCCACTGTCTTTTTGTCTCGATGAAGAGTATATTTTACATCGTATCTCGTCTTCTCCTACCGCAGATATCCAACACCTCCCTCAAAACGAGGCGAGTTGTGGTCGAGCTCTGCAACATTGTTGCCACCCGTGGGGCCCGCCTAGCTGCTGCGGGCATCTTAGGAATCTTGAAGAAAATGGGAAGAGATACTACTAACGAAAGCGGCAAGAAAACGGTCATAGCCATGGACGGTGGATTATACGAGCACTATACAGAATACAGAAAGTGCTTAGAAAACACGGTTAGCGAGTTACTCGGGGCCGAAAACGCGTCGAGCATTTTCTTCGAGCACTCGAACGATGGTTCGGGCATCGGCGCGGCCCTTCTTGCCGCCTCTAATTCGCTCTACGTCAATGAGAAGTCGTCGTCGTCGTCTTGAGAAACCATTAATGATGTTTTTTGTTCCGGTGTTGGTATTTTCCGGGATTTTCTTGTCTTTCCCAGCGTTTTTCAGCTGGTTAGGATATTGAATTACATGTAATATTGGGGACCTGGAAGCAGTCTCCATTACTGATGAGGACTTGTCAGGGTAATGTTTGGGACTTGGATTTTATTGATCCAGAGAAACAAAGAAGATAATAAAAATATATTTGAATTGCTTTCACCAATAGATCTGAACTTAACCCAGAAAAAAGGGTTAATTACAGAAAATACCCCTGAGTTTGAGTCTAATTACAAAAAAAAATAAAATCATTTATCTTCAAAACTAAAAATATTCCCTTGACATATATTTCTATTTTACAAATTGTACCCTCAAGAGTATTTGCTAAGAAAATGCAAACCTCACGTGTATTTGTAATTTTGAAAGATGACTGGACTTTCTTGTAATTAGGCTAAACTACAGGCATAGTTTTTGTAATTTATCCAAAAAAAGAAGACGAACAAACAAACATGTTTGTTACGCTTGGTGTACTTGTATATGATACTCTTGGTGTACATAATACTTAGCATCTAGTTATTGTATTTTTTCACGAAAAATCCAAAATGAGACACTTGACGTTTATGCACACTCCTAATGTAAGCATGGATATAAATTTTGTTGGCAAATTAGTCCAATTTTATGTATATATTAGTGGATATGATCCAAACTGGTTCTAAGGAAATGAAGTGGTCTCCTACCCAATAAGAATTAAGAACCTCTCTCACGTGCATTTTTCAGGCCACCTAATGTTGACCCATGCAGTTGATCTCACTTTTTTTAGTTATTAATGCAATATTGCATACCAAACTTTATAAAGAAAATAATTACTTTTGTGGTCATCAGGAATCAGTTTGGGTCCAAGGATTTTGTTGATACCCAAATAAAACATGATAATTATTTTATGTACACCGGTCTCCGGAGACCCCGGAGACCGTAAGACCTGACCGGAGACCCCGAGAGTCGGGGTCTCCGGAGAGAGCCCGAGAGACCTCGGAGACCGAAGAGCCGACCGAGACCCGAGAGTCCGGGTCTCCGAGAACCCGAGACCTCGGAGACCGGAAGAGCCGACCGGAGACCCCGAGAGCCGGGTCTCCGGAGAGCCCGGACTGAAAAAGGCCTACCAAAAGACCAAATCATCAACTCATGCACAACAAGGAGGAGACACGTGTCCCACTCAATAAGACAAGTGTCCCATTAATAAACTCATGCACAACAAGGAGGAGACAAATGTCCCACTCAAAGAGACAAGTGTCCATTAATCAACTCATGCACATAAGGAGGAGACAAGTGTCCCACTAATAGTTTAGATGTAATGATTGCTAGGCTATCAAATGTAATAAGTATAAATATGATTGAAGAGAGAAAAAAAAGGAGATGGCTAAAAAACAACTGTTTTACCTTGGCCATTTAATAAACAAAAAGGCACTTACAACCATTTATTATATTCACTATTTTTATATTTGATTCCTTGTTGACCAAATTTGACGTCAACAAATTGGCGCTAGAGGAAGGAGGGCCTCCTACCTGTTAAAAAAAAGGAGGGAAAAAGAAATATCTTTTCTACATGGCAGCACAAACGGAGGCTTGATTGATTCTTTTATGATTTTGGAAATATGTTATAGTTTCTCACTTCAATTGAAAGCAGCATGACTTGAGCCCCTATGATTTCTAAGAAAGTCTTGCCAATGCTTCCCAAAATTATCGTCCAAACGATCTATCGACGTTCTGCGGGTCAATTCTACTAGTAAATGTACAATTTTCTCATTAATCCATAGCTCGGGGCCATCACATAAGGAGGAAGGCCATTGTGCTCATTTCATCTCTCGATGTCGCCTCGACCTAAAGCATCGGCGCCGTAAAAATCGCCTCGGCCACGCGCCGAGCGCCGCAAAAATCGCCTCGGCCACGCGCCGAGCGCCGCAAAAATCGCCTCGGCCACACGCCGAGCGCCGCCAAAAATCACCTCGGCCATGCGCCGAGCGCCGCAAAACATCGCTTCGGCCACGCGCCAAGCACCGCGAGCACAAAACAAAGACTTGTCACGCACCAAGCACAAAAAAAAAGACTTGTTACGCACCGAGCACAAAAAAAAACTTGGTTACGCACCAAACACAAAAACAAAGACTTGGTCACGCACCAAGCACAAAACAAAGACTTGGTTATGCACCGAGCACAAAACAAAGACTTGGTTACGCACCGAGCACCGAGCGCATATAGGCTGGCGAGGAAAGGCTGGCAGGAGCTCCTTTCATTTTATCGCCCCGACCTAGCATCGAGCGCATCTCGGCCTATCCCGAGTTTATCTCATTGCATCTCATCGCATCTCATTTCATCTCATCTCGGCTTTAGATCGAGCGCATCTCGGCTTTAGCCCGAGTTCATCTCATTTCATCTCAACACATCTCATCTCATCTTATTACATATCACCTCATTTCATCTCATCTTGACCTAGCTCGAGCTCACCTCGGCCTAGCCCGAGCACATCTCATCTCGGCCTTGCTTGGCCTAACACAAACGCAAAAAAAAAAAGGGCATTTATGCACTCAACTCTTAAAGTTCTAGCCCGACTCAACATATCTCTTCCTCGGCCTAGAACTTGGGGGCCTTGTTGATACCCAAATAAAACATGATAATTATTTTATGTACACCGGGTCTCCCGGAGAGCCTAGAGACCCCGGAGACCAGAAGACCCGACCGGAGACCCCGAGAGTCAGGGTCTCCCGGAGAGCCCAGAGACCTCGGAGACCCGGAGAGAGCCGACCGGAGACCCCGAGAGTCCGGTCTCCCGGAGAACCCAGAGACCTCGGAGACCGAAAGAGCCGACCGGGAGACCCCGAGAGTCCGGGTCTCCCGAGAGCCCAGAGACCCGGAGAGCCCGGAGACCGGAAGAGCCGACCAGAGAGCCCGAGAGACCTCGGAGACCAAGAGGCCGACCGAGACCCAAAGAGCCCGAGTCTCCCGGAGAGCCCAAAGACCTCGGAGACCAGAAGAGCCGACCGGAGACCCCGAGAGTCCGGGTCTCCCGGAGAGCCCAGAGACCCCGGAGAGCCCGGAGACCAGAAGAGCCGACCGGAGACCCCGAGAGCCCGGGTCTCCCGGAGAGCCCAGAGACCGCGGAGACCAGAAGAGCCGGCCGGAGACCCCGAGAGCCCGGGTCTCCCGGAGAGCCCGGGACCAGAAAAGGCCTACCAAAAGACCAGCTCATCAACTCATGCACAACAAGGAGGAGACACGTGTCCCACTCAATAAGACAAGTGTCCCATTAATAAACTCATGCACAACAAGGAGGAGACAAGTGTCCCACTCAAAGAGACAAGTGTCCATTAATCAACTCATGCACAATAAGGAGGAGACAAGTGTCCCACTAATAGCTTAGATGTAATGATTGCTAGGTGTTAGAGATTTTTCTAACCGCAAGTCTACGGTGTCAAGTTTTAATATAGAGTAGTAAGGTTGTCGAATCCACAGGAATAATTATCGAATTATTGCTAAGTACTATAATATAGTAGTCTAACTTTATTTAGAAATTCAACAATTGATGGAGTTTATTATACTAAAAATACTAAAAATAAATTAAGACTATGAAAATATCAATGAGTTTATCCAAATGATTAAATGAATTCTAGAGGTATGATGAATCTAGTTATCCCTTATGTTGTCAATATGGTTCATCAATCATCAATTATCAATTTATAAGTCAAGATTTCTACAATAATCATTCCCTCTCTCAAGTCTTTAAATGATTTTAGATTCAATTGGGAAATCAATATCTCTATAAAAATCACCAATTAAAATCTCAATAAAAGCTATGAATCTTGATAAATGACTTCAAAGGATTCATAAATCTCTCAATTCTATGAAATCCTGGTTATGCTATTCCAAGGTCATGTATTCAATTACCTCTCTCAAGTGTCAAATCAAATACACCAAACAATCTAAATTATTGATCAAGTAATTTAGAAGCAATGATCCAAATAGCACAAATAAATTGATAGATCTAGATTGACAAACCACAATCTCAAAACATAAGTTCAAACATAGATTACATCAATCCTCTAGAATTATAGAGTTTAGCTCATAATTAAAGAAAATGAATCCATGAAAATACAATAATACATCTTACAAGATATGAAGAAAGCAACAAAATAAGAACAAGAGTTGAGGGATCTTCTCTATTTCTAGATGATAGAAGCCTCCAATCTTCTTCTCCAAATTCTTCTCAAAGTGCTCAAATTCTTCTTCCTTGTCTTGTAGCTGTTTTTATTGCCTTCCCAAGGGTTCCAAGATGCCCTTATTTCAAGCCCCAAGGATGGTATTTATAGTACACAAAAGTCCAAGGGGTAGGTGAACATAGGATTTTCCGCCCCGGGACTGCGGCTGGGCGGCCAGCGCATGGCATTGCGGCGCCAACAAATATCGTCCCATTTTATCGCACGGGCGCTGGCCCCTCATGGCATGGCTTGCGCGCCGTGCATCATCACTGCCAACTTATCGCACGGGCGCTGCGGCTTCATGGCATGGTAAAGCCGGCGGCGCCATCAACATAAGCACATACAATCCGCCCTCTTGCAATGGGCGTTAAGCGCTGCGCGCCCGTATATGCTCACTCAAATCGCTTCCTTTCCACGGCGCGTAGAGTGCTAGCCGAGCTTGGCGCCCGCCCTTCCTTGTCAAAATACGATTTTTTTTTCCTTATTTCTACGTGATTTCTTCTTTCTTCAAGCCGTTTTTCACCGTTTTCTTCATTTCTCGGCTACCAAATCTGTATTGACTCTACATCGACTCTAATTGAAATAAATAGGACTCTAACGACTCTAAAAACACCCAAGATAAAACCAAATTCTACTCTAAAATATCAAATAAGTTGGTAAAATACCAACTTAACACTAGGCTATCAAATGTAATAAGTATAAATATGATTGAAGAGAGAAAAAAGAAGGGAGATGGCTAAAAAACAGCTCTGTACTTTACCTTGGCCATTTAATAAACAAAAAAGGCACTTACAACCATTTATTATATTCACTATTTTTATATTTGATTCCTTGTTGACCAAATTTGACGTCAACAAATTGGCGCTAGAGGAAGGAGGGCCTCCTACCTGTTAAAAAAAAGGAGGGAAAAAGAAATATCTTTTCTACATGGCAGCACAAACGGAGGCTTGATTGATTCTTTTATGATTTTGGAAATATGTTATAGTTTCTCACTTCAATTGAAAGCAGCATGACTTGAGCCCCTATGATTTCTAAGAAAGTCTTGCCAATGCTTCCCAAAATTATCGTCCAAACGATCTATCGACGTTCTGCGGGTCAATTCTACTAGTAAATGTACAATTTTCTGTCAATCCATAGCTCGGGGGCCATCACATAAGGAGGAAGGCCATTGTGCTCATTTCATCTCAGTATCGCCTCGACCTAGCATCGAGCGCCGTAAAAATCGCCTCGGCCACGCGCCGAGCGCCGCAAAAATCGCCTCGGCCACGCGCCGAGCGCCGCAAAAATCGCCTCGGCCACACGCCGAGCGCGGCCAAAAATCACCTCGGCCATGCGCCGAGCGCCGCAAAAACATCGCTGTCGCCACGCGCCAAGCACGAGAGCAAAACAAAGACTTGGTCACGCACCAAGCACAAAACAAAGACTTGGTTACGCACCGAGCACAAAACAAAAAAAAAACTTGGTTACGCACGAAACACAAAAACAAAGACTTGGTCACGCACCAAGCACAAAACAAAGACTTGGTTATGCACCGAGCACAAAACAAAGACTTGGTTACGCACCGAGCACCGAGCGCATATAGGCTAGCCGCGAAAAGGCTGGCAGAGCTCCTTTCATTTTATCGCCCGACCTAGCATCGAGGCGCATCTCGGCCTATCCCGAGTTTATCTCATTGCATCTCATCGCATCTCATTTCATCTCATCTCGGCCTAGATCGAGCGCATCTCGGCTTTAGCCCGAGTTCATCTCATTTCATCTCAACACATCTCATCTCATCTTATTACATATCACCTCATTTCATCTCATCTTGACCTAGCTCGAGCTCACCTCGGCCCTGGCAGCCGAGCACATCTCATCTCGGCCTTGCTTGGCCTAACACAAACGCAAAAAAAAAAAAAAAGGGCATTTATGCACTCAACTCTTAAAGTTCTAGCCCGACTCAACATATCTCTTCCTCGGCCTAGAACTTGGGGGCCTTGTTGATACCCAAATAAAACATGATAATTATTTTATGTACACCGGGTCTCCTGGAGAGCCTAGAGACCCCGGAGACCAGAAGACCCGACCGGAGACCCCGAGAGTCAGGGTCTCCCGGAGAGCCCAGAGACCTCGGAGACCAGAAGAGCCGACCGGAGACCCCGAGAGTCCGGGTCTCCCGGAGAACCCAGAGACCTCGGAGACCAGAAGAGCCGACCGGAGACCCCGAGAGTCCGGGTCTCCCGGAGAGCCCAGAGACCCCGGAGAGCCCGGAGACCAGAAGAGCCGACCAGAGAGCCCAGAGACCTCGGAGACCAGAAGAGCTGACCGGAGACCCAAAGAGCCCGAGTCTCCCGGAGAGCCCAAAGACCTCGGAGACCAGAAGAGCCGACCGGAGACCCCGAGAGTCCGGGTCTCCCGAGAGCCTGAGACCCCCGAGAGCCGGAGACCGGAAAGAGCCGACCCGAGGAGACCCGAGAGCCCGGTCTCCCGGGAGAGCCCGAGACCCGGAGACCGAGAGCCGGCGGAGACCCCGAGAGCCCGGGTCTCCCGGAGAGCCCGGGACCAGAAAAGGCCTACCAAAAGACCAGCTCATCAACTCATGCACAACAAGGAGGAGACACGTGTCCCACTCAATAAGACAAGTGTCCCATTAATAAACTCATGCACAACAAGGAGGAGACAAGTGTCCCACTCAAAGAGACAAGTGTCCATTAATCAACTCATGCACAATAAGGAGGAGACAAGTGTCCCACTAATAGCTTAGATGTAATGATTGCTAGGTGTTAGAGATTTTTCTAACCGCAAGTCTACGGTGTCAAGTTTTTAATATAGAGTAGTAAGGTTGTCGAATCCACAGGGAATAATTATCGAATTATTGCTAAGTACTATAATATAGTAGTCTAACTTTATTTAGAAATTCAACAATTGATGGAGTTTATTATACTAAAAATACTAAAAATAAATTAAGACTATGAAAATATCAATGAGTTTATCCAAATGATTAAATGAATTCTAGAGGTATGATGAATCTAGTTATCCCTTATGTTGTCAATATGGTTCATCAATCATCAATTATCAATTTATAAGTCAAGATTTCTACAATAATCATTCCCTCTCTCAAGTCTTTAAATGATTTTAGATTCAATTGGGAAATCAATATCTCTATAAAAATCACCAATTAAAATCTCAATAAAAGCTATGAATCTTGATAAATGACTTCAAAGGATTCATAAATCTCTCAATTCTATGAAATCCTGGGTTATGCTATTCCAAGGTCATGTATTCAATTACCTCTCTCAAGTGTCAAATCAAATACACCAAACAATCTAAATTATTGATCAAGTAATTTAGAAGCAATAGATCCAAATAGCACAAATAAATTGATAGATCTAGATTGACAAACCACAATCTCAAAACATAAGTTCAAACATAGATTACATCAATCCTCTAGAATTATAGAGTTTAGCTCATAATTAAAGAAAATGAATCCATGAAAATACAATAATACATCTTACAAGATATGAAGAAAGCAACAAAATAAGAACAAGAGTTGAGGATCTTCTCTTTTCTAGATGATAGAAGCCTCCAATCTTCTTCTCCAAATTCTTCTCAAAGTGCTCAAATTCTTCTTCCTTGTCTTGTAGTGTTTTTTATTGCCTTCCCAAGGGTTCCAAGATGCCCTTATTTCAAGCCCCAAGGATGGTATTTATAGTACACAAAAGTCGAAGAAGGGGTAGGTGAACATAGGATTTTCCGCCCCGGCGCTGCGGCGCCAGCATGCATGCGCCGCGGCGCCAACAAATATCGTCCCATTTTATCGCACGGGCGCTGCGCCCCCCTCGCATGGCGCTTCGGCGCCCGTGCATCACTGCCAACTTATCGCACGGGCGTGCGGCTGCTAAGCATGCATAAGCTGCGGCGCCATCAACATAAGCATCACAATCCGCGGCTGGCCGCTGCTACCGGGCGTTAAGCGTTAGCTGCAGCGCGCCATATGCTCGCCTCAAATCGCTTCCCCACGGGCGTGGCTGTTTGCGGCCTGCCAATTTGGGCGCCGCCCGCCCCGCCTCCTTGTCAAAATACGATTTTTTTTTTCCTTATTTCTACGTGATTTCTTCTTTCTTCAAGCCGTTTTTCACCGTTTTCTTCATTTCTCGGCTACCAAATCAGATTGACTCTACATCGACTCTAATTGAAATAAATAGGACTCTAACGACTCTAAAAACACCCAAGATAAAACCAAATTCTACTCTAAAATATCAAATAAGTTGGTAAAATACCAACTTAACACTAGGCTATCAAATGTAATAAGTATAAATATGATTGAAGAGAGAAAAAAGAAGGGAGATGGCTAAAAAACAGCTCTGTACTTTACCTTGGCCATTTAATAAACAAAAAGGCACTTACAACCATTTATTATATTCACTATTTTTATATTTGATTCCTTGTTGACCAAATTTGACGTCAACAAATTGGCGCTAGAGGAAGGAGGGCCTCCTACCTGTTAAAAAAAAGGAGGGAAAAAGAAATATCTTTTCTACATGGCAAGGACAAACGGAGGCTTGATTGATTCTTTTATGATTTTGGAAATATGTTATAGTTTCTCACTTCAATTGAAAGCGACATGACTTGAGCCCCTATGATTTCTAAGAAAGTCTTGCCAATGTTTCCCAAAATTATCGTCCAAACGATCTATCGACGTTCAAGGGTCAATTCTACTAGTAAATGTACAATTTTCTCATCAATCCATAGCTCGGGGCCATCACATAAGGAGGAAGGCCATTGTGCTCATTTCATCTCGATGATCGCCTCGACCTAAGCATCGGCGCCGTAAAATCGCCTCGGCCACGCGCCGAGCGCCGCAAAATCGCCCTCGCCACGCCGAAAAATCGCCTCGGCCACGCGCGAGCGCCGCAAAAATCACCTCGGCCACACGCCGAGCGCCGCAAAAAATCACTCGCCATGCGCCGAGCGCGCGAAAAACAAAGACTTGCCACGCACGCACACAAAACAAAGACTTGACGCACAAAAACAAAGACTTGGTCACGCACCAAGCACAAAAACAAAGACTTGGTTACGCACCAAGAGCACAAAACAAAGACTTGGTTATGCAAAACAAAACAAAGACTTGGTTACGCACCGAGCACCGAGCGCATATAGGCCTAGCCAGAAAAGGCCTAGCCCGAGCTCCTTTCATTTTATCGCCCCGACCTAGCATCGAGAGCGCATCTCGGCCTATCCCGAGTTTATCTCATTGCATCTCATCGCATCTCATTTCATCTCATCTCGGCCTAGATCGAGCGCATCTCGGCCTAGCCCGAGTTCATCTCATTTCATCTCAACACATCTCATCTCATCTTATTACATATCACCTCATTTCATCTCATCTTGACCTAGCTCGAGCTCACCTCGGCCTAGCCCGAGCACATCTCATCTCGGCCTTGCTTGGCCTAACACAAACGCAAAAAAAAAGGGCATTTATGCACTCAACTCTTAAAGTTCTAGCCCGACTCAACATATCTCTTCCTCGGCCTAGAACTTGGGGGCCTTGTTGATACCCAAATAAAACATGATAATTATTTTATGTACACCGGGTCTCCTGGAGAGCCTAGAGACCCCGGAGACCAGAAGACCCGACCGGAGACCCCGAGAGTCAGGGTCTCCCGGAGAGCCCAGAGACCTCGGAGACCAGAAGAGCCGACCGGAGACCCCGAGAGTCCGGGTCTCCCGAGAACCCGAGACCTCGGGAGACCGGAAGAGCCGACCGGAGACCCCGAGTCCGGGTCTCCCGAGAGCCCGAGACCCGGAGAGCCCGGAGACCAAGAGCCGACCGAGAGCCCAGAGACCTCGGAGACCAGAAGAGCTGACCGGAGACCCAAAGAGCCCGAGTCTCCCGGAGAGCCCAAAGACCTCGGAGACCAGAAGAGCCGACCGGAGACCCCGAGAGTCCGGGTCTCCCGGAGAGCCCAGAGACCCCGGAGAGCCCGGAGACCAGAAGAGCCGACCGAGACCCCGAGAGCCCGGGTCTCCCGGAGAGCCCAGAGACCCCGGAGACCAGAAGAGCCGACCGGAGACCCCGAGAGCCGGGTCTCCGGAGAGCCCGGACTTAAAAGGCCTACCAAAAGACCAGCTCATCAACTCATGCACAACAAGGAGGAGACACGTGTCCCACTCAATAAGACAAGTGTCCCATTAATAAACTCATGCACAACAAGGAGGAGACAAGTGTCCCACTCAAAGAGACAAGTGTCCATTAATCAACTCATGCACAATAAGGAGGAGACAAGTGTCCCACTAATAGCTTAGATGTAATGATTGCTAGGTGTTAGAGATTTTTCTAACCGCAAGTCTACGGTGTCAAGTTTTAATATAGAGTAGTAAGGTTGTCGAATCCACAGGGAATAATTATCGAATTATTGCTAAGTACTATAATATAGTAGTCTAACTTTATTTAGAAATTCAACAATTGATGGAGTTTATTATACTAAAAATACTAAAAATAAATTAAGACTATGAAAATATCAATGAGTTTATCCAAATGATTAAATGAATTCTAGAGGTATGATGAATCTAGTTATCCCTTATGTTGTCAATATGGTTCATCAATCATCAATTATCAATTTATAAGTCAAGATTTCTACAATAATCATTCCTCTCTCAAGTCTTTAAATGATTTTAGATTCAATTGGGAAATCAATATCTCTATAAAATCACCAATTAAAATCTCAATAAAAGCTATGAATCTTGATAAATGACTTCAAAGGATTCATAAATCTCTCAATTCTATGAAATCCTAGGTTATCTATTCCAAGGTCATGTATTCAATTACCTCTCTCAAGTGTCAAATCAAATACACCAAACAATCTAAATTATTGATCAAGTAATTTAGAAGCAATAGATCCAAATAGCACAAATAAATTGATAGATCTAGATTGACAAACCACAATCTCAAAACATAAGTTCAAACATAGATTACATCAATCCTCTAGAATTATAGAGTTTAGCTCATAATTAAAGAAAATGAATCCATGAAAATACAATAATACATCTTACAAGATATGAAGAAAGCAACAAAATAAGAACAAGAGTTGAGGGATCTTCTCTATTTCTAGATGATAGAAGCCTCCAATCTTCTTCTCCAAATTCTTCTCAAAGTGCTCAAATTCTTCTTCCTTGTCTTGTAGTGTTTTTTTATTGCCTTCCCAAGGGTTCCAAGATGCCCTTATTTCAAGCCCCAAGGATGGTATTTATAGTACACAAAAGTCCAAGAAGGGGGTAGGTGAACATAGGATTTTCCGCCCCGGCCTGCGGCCAAGCGCATGGCATGCAGCGCGCCAACAAAAATATCGTCCCATTTTATCGCACGGGCGGCTGGCCCCCGCGCATGGCGCTATGCGCGCTGGCATCACTGCCAACTTATCGCACGGGCGCTGCGGCTGCCAGCATGCATGGCTGCGGCGGCGCCTATCAACATAAGCACATACAATCCGCCCGCGCGCTGCTAAATAAGGCGTTAAGCGCTGCGGCGCCATATGCTCGCTCCCAAATCGCTTTTCTCGCCACGGGCGCTTGCTAGGCGCTTCAAGGCTTGAGCTATTCTGGGCCCGCCCCTTCCTTGTCAAAATACGATTTTTTTTTTCCTTATTTCTACGTGATTTCTTCTTTTCTTCAAGCCGTTTTTCACCGTTTTCTTCATTTCTCGGCTACCAAATCAGATTGACTCTACATCGACTCTAATTGAAATAAATAGGACTCTAACGACTCTAAAAACACCCAAGATAAAACCAAATTCTACTCTAAAATATCAAATAAGTTGGTAAAATACCAACTTAACACTAAAACTATCAAATGTAATAAGTATAAATATGATTGAAGAGAGAAAAAAGAAAGGAGATGGCTAAAAAACAGCTCTGTACTTTACCTTGGCCATTTAATAAACAAAAAAGGCACTTACAACCATTTATTATATTCACTATTTTTATATTTGATTCCTTGTTGACCAAATTTGACGTCAACAAATTGGCGCTAGAGGAAGGAGGGCCTCCTACCTGTTAAAAAAAAGGAGGGAAAAAGAAATATCTTTTCTACATGGCAGCACAAACGGAGGCTTGATTGATTCTTTTATGATTTTGGAAATATGTTATAGTTTCTCACTTCAATTGAAAGCAGCATGACTTGAGCCCCTATGATTTCTAAGAAAGTCTTGCCAATGTTTCCCAAAATTATCGTCCAAACGATCTATCGACGTTCTGCGGGTCAATTCTACTAGTAAATGTACAATTTTCTGTCAATCCATAGCTCGGGGGCCATCACATAAGGAGGAAGGCCATTGTGCTCATTTCATCTCAGTATCGCCTCGACCTAGCATCGAGCGCCGTAAAAATCGCCTCGGCCACGCGCCGAGCGCCGCAAAAATCGCCTCGGCCACGCGCCGAGCGCCGCAAAATCGCCTCGGCCACACGCCGAGCGCGCGCGCAAAAATCACCTCGGCCATGCGCCGAGCGCCGCAAAACATCGCTTGACCACGCGCCAAGCACCGCGAGCACAAAACAAAGACTTGTCACGCACCAAGCACAAAACAAAGACTTGGTTACGCACCGAGCACAAAACAAAAACTTGGTTACGCACTGAGCACAAAAACAAAGACTCGGTCACGCACAAGCACAAAACAAAGACTTGGTTATGCACCGAGCACAAAACAAAGACTTGGTTACACACCGAGCACCGAGCGCATATAGGCTGCCGAAAAGGCTGGCAGAGCTCCTTTCATTTTATCGCCCGACCTAGCATCGAGAGCGCATCTCGGCTATTCCGAGTTTATCTCATTGCATCTCATCGCATCTCATTTCATCTCATCTCGGCTAGATCGAGCGCATCTCGGCTTTGCCGAGTTCATCTCATTTCATCTCAACACATCTCATCTCATCTTATTACATATCACCTCATTTCATCTCATCTTGACCTAGCTCGAGCTCACCTCGGCCTGGCCCGAGCACATCTCATCTCGGCCTTGCTTGGCCTAACACAAACGCAAAAAAAAAAAAAAGGGCATTTATGCACTCAACTCTTAAAGTTCTAGCCCGACTCAACATATCTCTTCCGGCCTAGAACTTGGGGGCCTTGTTGATACCCAAATAAAACATGATAATTATTTTATGTACACCGGTCTCTGGAGAGCCCAGACCCCCGGAGACCGAAGACCCGACCGGAGACCCCGAGAGTCGGGGTCTCCCGAGAGCCCAGAGACCTCGGAGACCGAAGAGCCGACCGAGACCCCGAGAGTCCGGGTCTCCCGAGAACCCGAGACCTCGGAGACCGAAGAGCCGACCGAGACCTCGAGAGTCCGGTCTCCCGAGAGCCCGAGACCCGGAGAGCCCGGAGACCGAAGAGCGATCCGAGAGCCCGGGTCTCCGGAGAGCCCAAAGACCTCGGAGACCCGGAAAGAGCGACCGGAGACCCGAGAGTCCGGGTCTCCCGGAGAGCCCAGAGACCCCGGAGACCGAAGAGCCGACCGAGACCCCGAGAGCCGGGTCTCCTGGGAGAGCCCAGAGACCCCGGAGACCAAGAGCCGACCGAGACCCCGAGAGCCGGGTCTCCCGGAGAGCCCGGGACCGAGAAAAGGCCTACCAAAAGACCACTCATCAACTCATGCACAACAAGGAGGAGACACGTGTCCCACTCGAATAAGACAAGTGTCCCATTAATAAACTCATGCACAACAAGGAGGAGACAAGTGTCCCACTCAAAGAGACAAGTGTCCATTAATCAACTCATGCACAATAAGGAGGAGACAAGTGTCCCACTAATAGCTTAGATGTAATGATTGCTAGGCTATCAAATGTAATAAGTATAAATATGATTGAAGAGAGAAAAAAAGAAGGAGATGGCTAAAAAAATTTCTGATTTACCTTGGCCATTTAATAAACAAAAAAAGGCACTTACAACCATTTATTATATTCACTATTTTTATATTTGATTCCTTGTTGACCAAATTTGACGTCAACAGATTTAACTATTGGTTAGAAGTATAATTATTATCAGGAAAATCCCCTCAAAAAAAAAATATTATTATCGGAAAAAACATCTAAAGACAACTAAACCTTATTAATTTTTCCTATTCTTTGTAGTCAAAGTTGAACATCCATATTGACTGCCCAAATCGAACCTAACTATCGAACTCGCCCATGGTCAACGATCGGTTAACCGTTGACCAGTTCGGCATTTCCGAATCGGCTCATGACCAACCGAACCAGTTGTTTTTTAACTTTTCAATTTTGTTAGGGATAATTACAAAAATACCGCTGAGGTTTGGAATAATTATTAAAAAACCCTTGAGGTTTGATTATGTCTACATTTTTCCGGTGATTTTCAAAAATATTTCAAAAAAAACCTGACATTTACAAAAATACTACAGGGTAAGTTACCCCCCGTAAATTTAAGACAAAACGAAACCTGAAGAGGTCTTTTGTAATTTTGAAACATCTCTGAGTTTTTTAGTAATTAACCCAAACCATAGGGGTGTTTTTGTAATTATTCCTTTTTTATTTCAATTTTGAATTGTCTTGATCTTTTACAATACCACCTTTGTGTTAATTCACTACAAAGTAGAATTTCTTGACACCCAAAATTTGAAGCTTCAAATAACGTTATACTCAAGTTTCTCTACTGCAATTTTCAGAACTAATGCGAAAAAAAAAAACATCTAATTTCGTGACACAATGAAAGAAAAACTTGAGATCAAGATTCAAGAAAACAGCAGAGGGATACATATATAAAAATCCCTTCAATTCTCAGTTTGATCTGAACAAGGAATTTTACATGCAACTTCAAGTCTCTCTTTCTACAGGACCCCCATACAAGGCCTAAAATTCAAGAACATAACAAGTTTAGTCCTCATACTCTTGGAAAATTGTATTAGCATCCAAGAAAATGTCAACAACAGACCCAAAACAGTCCCTTGAAATGAAACCATTGTCATCATAGGCTATAATTTCACGATGATTTCTTTCTCGGCTTTTACTTATGTGAATCATCGATAGAAATCTGTTTGCCCTGTTTACTTCCACCTGCAAACAAAAATGATCCAAAGTTGCCTTCAATGATTTATTTTTTTAAAATTTCAAGTATAATTTAGTTAAATGTCGACGTAAATGATAGCAGAACTCACGAGACAATGTGGGAAGTTCGGAGCTTTTTAACACGCGAAGCCTCTTAACCGTTGAGACGAACATGCTGCGACAAAATTACGAAAACTTTGATTAAGAAACATACCCCAAAATGCAGTTTATGATTGTATAATAAATACGCTATCATATCATACGGATAATTACAAATACTGCCCTTGATATGTGTTTTGTATTTTACAAATTGCACCTATTGTGTGTTCATAATACCTCATTGAGTATTTGTAATTTTAAAAGAAAATTGGACTTTTTGTAATTAAGCTAAACTTCAGGGTAATTTTTCTAATTATCCCTATATTACGAAGGAATCAAACAGTACTTTATAGTGTTCATATCATTTTCACAACATAGTGTTAATAAGATTAAATCAGTGGTGCAAATGGCATATATTGCAACTTTTTCGAAGTTTAAACTGGTGAAAAAATGGCATCTAATGAATGGAGATGAGATGCTTACTGCCATGGGACATCACCAACAAGCATCCTGTCTCCTTCATTATCTTCATACACCAGCGTATATTCCCGATTTCCATCGAGTAAACCGCCCACAACTCTCCCTTCCTCATCAGCAGAAGAATCACTTTGAGCTACACACATAATCGAAAATACGAAAATTACAAGATCAGACTCATTTTATTACTAACAGGTGGAAAATAGGCGTTGAGCAAATTCTAAATGATCGGTCATACAATATCATCGGTCTACAGGGACGGAGCCAAGGGGAGCTAGTAGCGGAGGCCGACCCCTGAACTTCATAAAATCTTTAACGTTAAATGTATCTTCTATGTACATGTATATTATTAAATTTTTAGCCCCTAAAATAATTAAAATTACCACTTATCTACAATTTTCAATTTAAAAAAGATCCTTGAGGCTTGGACTAATAACCAAAAAACAAAAAAAGGAAAAATCCAGAGATTTTTTTGAAAATTACAAAAAACCATTTGAAGCTTGATTTTGTTTTACATTTAAGACATAATCAAACCTCATGGGGATTTTTGTAATTTTCAAAATTCTCTGGGTTTTTCTGTAATTAGCCCAAACCTCGGGGGTTTTATATAACTATTCCAAAAAATAAATTTCACCCCCTATTTTTCTCTGTTCCTTGACTGTCTAAAAGTAAAACACACTCCTGGAAATGTTATTAAGGGAAATTAGTAAAATCTCATCCACTTATTCAGCCAAATATGGAGTCAAGTAAACACTAAAATCAGCAGTAAGATGCTCAAAATTTTGATGGCAAAAACTTGTGTAAGACGGTCTCACGATGCGTTCGTGACGGGTGATACTTTTAGTGTAAAAAGTGATACCTTGTTCGAATACACTAAAATCAGACAAAGTATCACTTTTTATATTAAAAGTATAATTTTTTAAACTAATTAAAATGAAATCTGTCGCACCGCGCGACCGTCTTACAAGAGACTTGCTCAATTTTGATATAGCAATACCTGCAAGAAGGCCTCTGAAGAGTTCATCCACAGCGTACGAGAGCTTTTCATAACTATCATACGCTTTAAGATCCACTTTCCTTCCAATGGGAATACCATCCATGTTGATTTTCACAAACAGAGTTTTCGGGCCATTTTCTATCGGTTTTTGATCGGATACTTTGTCCGGGACGACATCTGTCGACTCGGAGGCTAATTTAGATGAACTGCCAGTCGCAAGATTCTTTCGAAATGATCGAATTGGAGGCCATCCCACTACAGAAGCAGGAGCAGTCCTATTGTTCATAGCATTTATGAGATAACATTCAAATTATAATTGAGCTGGTTTAAAGTTTGTAATAGGCTTAAATCTTTGTCTAATAAAAGTAACAAAAGCAAACTTAAAAGCACTAATTATGGCATCAAATTCAAAAAGTAAATAAACAATATTACCAGACATAAAACTAACTACTTCCAAGTAAATAAGGGTGCCAAAAATTCCAAGCATGCAGAAAAGTGAGGCTTTTTGACTAGTTGCTATTTAACTATGGGATAATTACAAAAATTGCGCCTGAAGTTTGGAGTAATTACATAAAAAAACTAGAGAAGTTTTAAAATTACAAAAATTAAAAAAAATTGAGGTTTGATTCCGTCTTAAAATTTTCCATTCTTAAGAAACTTATCTGGGGTAGTTTTTGTAATTTTGAAACTTATTTGGGGTTTTTTTGTAATTACTCCAAACCTCAGGGGTAGTTTTTGTAATTATCCCTATAAACTAAATTACCAAGTCATGCAAGCTTTCATGTTATCCATCAGAAAATGAAATAAGATAAAAGAAAAGAAAAAGATGAAAAATTCAACTCACAAGCAATAAACAATAGAGGGCAAGTAAAAAAAAAGGCTGATTCTTTCATAAAACAGATGTCAACAATAAAAGGAAAGTAATATTATCTTTATATTAACCAGATTACCAAGTCATACAAGCTTCCATATTATCCATCAGAATATGAAATAACCAAAAAAGAAAATGGAAAATTCAAGTCACAAGCAATAAACAATAGAGGGCAAGTAAAAAAGCTGATTCTTTTCATAAAACTGATATGAACAACAATTGTAAAGAATAAAAACCAGATGCATGGACCACAACATGTTAATAATGTTGAGTAAAACAGTGAAAAATATCCTCTGTCCAAAAAGAGGAAGGAAAAAAAGTAGTTAAAAAAACTGAAAGAAAAATAAAGCTGAGGTACCTTTTCTGAGCACTGCTAATATTAGACACAGCTGTATTTGCTGCAGGAGCTGGTGAAAATGTCTTCTTTTCTGAACTTTTCAAGCCCACATCTATGCTATTGCTACGGGGCTGTGATGATTCATTTGTGACAGGAAGAAGGCCATGTTTTGGCCATGGAGATCTCAAGACAGGATTTTGAGAACAAGGGTCGTTTGAAAAATAGCCAAAAGAGAGGAGAAATTCATGGTCTTTTTTTCTTGAGGTGTTTTGGGAAATATTATTGTCTGTGATGGTCCAGTCTCCACCTGGTGGACCAAGACTCAACTCAAGCTTTTTCTCTTCATTGCTTGTTTTTTCTTCTTCCCTTTTAACAAACCATTCTCTTTGTTTTGGAATCAAATCCAGAAACTGATGACACCCTTCATCTTTTCTTGAAAAACCCTCCATTTTTTTTCCAGAAAATAATGATTGAATAATTATTACAAATCAAAACAGAGTGTTGTTGCTGCAAAAAGGCAAAAACATATATAAAAAAAACATACAAAGATTAAAATTAAACTAGTATATAATAAACGTTGCAGGTAAGAAGTTATTTGTAGCAGCAAAGATCTTACCTTGAAATGCTTAGCCAAAGCTTAGACTCATGAAAGCCCACATTTTGACAGGTTTAAATAATTATATTCCGCTAAGAAAGAAGAGCTACACAAGAATTTTTAAGTTTATTGCAAACTTTTGACAGTGCCCTCAAGACTGAAACTCTTTTGAGACACAAATACAAAAGCCTAAAAAAGAAGCCCACATAAAAGCGGCGAAGAGAAAAGGAGAAATAAGCTACTTATAGCTTTTATGGATTAATATTTTTTGGGAGTAGAGAGTGAGTCTAAAATATAAATGGGGTTGTCTTTGTCTTAAATAAACACAGACACACGCTCTCTTTTCCGGCCAACTATTTTGTTTAATCCTCTTTGTGTTATTATTGAGAACCTAAAATGAGAAAAAGTAAAAGTTTGAAGGAAAATAAGGTATCAAGAAAAGAGAGAAAAGAGTAAAAAACAACAAAAAAGATTCTTTTCACTGAAACAGGAAAAAGATTGGAACAATATGCACGCAATCAATTGTTTCGTTCAGGAAGCAAACCGTGCTGACCTTTCTCTTCCTCTCATCAGGAAAAAAATGCAAAAAATTAATAATCATCAAATGGAACAGTGACACAAAAACTGAGAAAATTGCACTTTTAGTCCCATCAGATTACATGAGTTGCACTTTTGGTCCCATAGTTGCATTTTTGGTCCCAAACGATTTTTTTTAAGCGCATTTAGTCCCATAATTGCATTTTTGGTCCCAAAAGTTGCAATTTTAGTCCCAACACTAACGGAAAACTTAACTGACCGTTAACTCTATTCTTACGGGACCAAAAGTGCATTTTTTTTCGAAAATTAATTAAAAAAAGAAAAAAAAATCTCAAAATTTATCAAACAATTTTATAAATTATAAACAAAAATTTAAAATTATTTTCAATTTATTAAAAAAGAAATAAAAAAAAGTCCAAAAATAATTTCCATTTTCTTCTACATCTTTTCAAATACAAAAAATATTTTTAAATCCAAAAATTAAAATCTAGAAATATGATAATTTATTTAAAATAACAAAAAATAGTAAAAAATGGAATTTATATTAAAATCCAAAAATTATAAAAATAAAATGTGGAAATTATTGAAAATAATTATAAATCTTATTTTTTAAATTGACATTTACTTTAAATTTTTAAAATATTTTAAATTCCAAAATAAAAAAAAAAAAAAAAACACTTTTTAAAACTTCAAAAATGTTTTAGAAAATTCTGGAAGTTTTTTAAAAGCTATCAGATTTTAATATACTGATTTTGAAATAATGTGAAGACTTTTGAACAAATTTTGGATTTTTAAAACAAAATTCAGTATTTTCGTTAATTTTTATATTTTTAAATAATTTTAGTTTTGTAAAAATCAATGTTTTTACCCTTCATTAAATAATTTTAGTTTTGTAAAAATCAATGTTTTTAAAATTCAGTATTTTCCAGTTTTTAATCCATTTTTCAGATTTTTTGAAAATTTTCCAGATTTTAGATTTTTGAAACATCATTTATTTTTAAAAGAAACTTTTTGAAAATAATATTGAGTTTTTATTTTAGTTTAGAATTTTAAAATATTTTAAATAAATTTCAGATGTTTAAAACAATGTATAATTTTTTTTAAACAATTTTCACATTTCTTGTTTTTGTAATTTTTGGGATTTGAAAATAATTTCAACTATTTTAAACAAATCATCATATTTTATATATTTTATTTTTTAGATTTTAATTTTTTTTGGACTTTTTTATATCTTTTTTAATAAATTGAAAATAATTTTAAAATTTTGTTATAATTTTTAAAATTGTTTGATAGTTTTTCAGATTTTTTTTTTCTTTTTTTAGTTAATTTTCGGAAAAAATGCACTTTTGGTCCCGTAAGAATAGAGTTAACGGCCAGTTAACTTTTCCGTTAGTGTTGGGACTAAAATTGCAACTTTTGAATCATATGGGACTAATTGTGCTTAAAAAATCGTTTGGGACCAAAAATACAAATTGTGGGACCAAAAGTGCAACTCCTATAATCTGGTGGGACGAAAAGTGCAATTTTCTCCATAAAAACTATTTAGGCCTCAATAAATAAAAGCACACTGCCCCAGAAACATACCCCTTTACTTAATCTGGTGGCCCCTTTAAAGCCAATCAAGTAAAGATTTAAAAAAGCCTCTGTTGAATAATTCAACTACTAAATGACATGACTAATGTGTTATCTGTTTGCTGGTAACCGTAGCATGGATGTTCGAATTCTCTTAATAACAGGGTGAAGTAGGATTTTTTGTGTGGTGACTCAGTTTATGGCAGCTCAGGACCCTGACTTGTTGAGGTATATCCCGCGATTCACCTCCTCCATAAAACTATAGGGCAAGGACAGTAAAAACCCTCAGAGATGAGGTTCATCCTTTAAGAAAAAAAAATTTAAAAAAAGAAAGAAATACATTATCATGGGTGGGCTAATGGAGTAGGATTGTAGGGTGGATTCTTGAAATAAGATATCTCAAGTTCAAATCTTCACCTCTTCACTCTTCTCGGTCGCGCACCTGAAAGTAGGGTTGGGTTCGAGCAGAAGAGTACCTTGTTTGCCAAATGTTTGTTTAGTTTTGTACATGTTCGAGTTCGGTTTCGGCTTGATTCACATTTTAAAAATTTTATTTGTGTTCGACTTGATAAGATTATTTAATGTTCTAATATGTACATAAGCATATTTGTGAATGTGTTTGTATTCAAGTGTGTTCATTATGTATTCTTGATAGTCAAAAAATATTGTTCGCGAACAATAAACAAACAAAAAAAAATTACATTGTTCGTGAATGGATAGATTAAGTATCTCAATATTTTTATTAAATTAAGTATTTTAAATTAAATAAATTATTTTATTAATAATTAAATCATAATCCAACAATTAGTCAAGTCCTTTACGAGATTGTTGATGAACAATTCTAAACAAATATTATAGGAGTTTGTTCGTGAATATTAATAAACGAACACTAAACGAGTTTGTTCACGAGCCATGAATGAATTCATATAAAGTTGTTCAAACTAATAAACGAGCACTATTTTTTTTTCATTTACGCATTTAACTAAATAATCAAATATAAACGAAAGCTATTCAAGTTTGTCCACGAATTGTTTGTCAACCGCTCTATTTATTTACAGTTCTACTCGAAAAATAGTGAATGCGGGTTCCAAAAAAAAAGATTAAACAAGATTGATGCTTGCTCCTGTGATGAAAAAAGCTAACCATATTATTTTTTTAAAAAAAAAACTCTAATTACTCTAATGTAAAATCAAGACTATTGAAACTTAACAGCTAATTAACAAACTTTGCACTAAACTGAAAATGGATTCTAAATGAAAAGACCCTTAATGAAGATTCGTGGCAATTGCACTTAAAGCAATTATGTATTTACAGGGGCAGTACAATAAAAACATGCAGATCCCTTGATCTTGTCGACTCGTTTTGCTGCTTGGCTTACCGTCCACAAGCCATTAGCCGCATCTCCATTGCGGCTAGCTACACCAAATATACGACTTTGGAAATAGTCCCCAAGTCAAACAGCAGCGATTAGGGAATCGTTTAAGTGTAACTGGTCAAATTGGCCAATTATGGTTTGTAAAATGAAAAATAGTTATGTATTTTTCAAATACATATTTTTTAGCTATTTTGATTAAAAATTGACGATTATTCCCTTTATTTATGATCAAGTGAGTTATTTGGTCATTTTTCAAAAATTGATCCGATACATAACTCATCAAATTTCAAAAATGAAAAAAAAGGGTAAAGTGATTGTGGACATTTTAACTAAAAAATGGCTAAAAACACGTTTTTTTGAAGAAAACCTAGCTAACTTTTTTTTTTCGATATGGAGAAATTAAGGCCACAAATCCGACGGACTCATGGATGTCTAAGAACTCACGTTCTTTTTTTACTTTACATGGTGGACATAATGCTTTTAATCACATACCGGGTCGGCCAATCGAACTGGTTAAACCGGGAACCAGTCATGACACTTATTATTAACATGGGTGATGCGAAATCCATTGCGAATGGGTGAAAACCGATTGGCCTCACCTCTTGACCCGGTTCATCTATTTTTTTAAAAAAAATAACAAAGAAAAAATAAGAAAGCGAAAAACGCGAACATTTCTAGTATACACGATAACGAAAAATAGAATAAACTCTGCGCGACTATTTTCTTTTTGAATTTCTATATTGTAAGAATTGAAGGGTCCAATTCTAATGAATATGCAGTGTGCAGTCAAAAGTGATGCCAACACTTTGCAAAACACAACGAAAGACTTTTAACTAAAACACAATTTCACAAAGTATGAAATAAAGACAGAATGAGATATAAAACACAAGAGATTGAAAATTTTGTACAAGTATAAAATACTTGTACTGTGTTCATAAGAACAAAAATTATACAAAAGGTAATGTTGTTTACAACTTACAAAATTACAAAGTAAATAAGGAAACTAGAAGAACAACTCCCCTTATGTCTCCGAAAGTAACAACACTCCTTTACAAAATGTGAGAATCTATTTAGTGCACTACAAACTCTCAATATACACTGAATCTATCTCACATAAACACTCAAAAACTCGAGTTCTAAAAATGATGCCACCAATGTTGCCAACATTCCTGGTATCACTGAGTTTCTGCAGATTTTCTGGTATGAAAAAACTGGAAGGTGAACATTCAAATCTCCTAAAATCCGTACACGAAATTTGCTGGTTTCTGATCCTTAAATAGCTATCTTCTTGAATAACTTCCCGCAAGAAAGTAGGAGAAAAACTTCCAGCAAGTTTTAAGGAAAAAACCACCCACTACACTAAACTTCCAAGGAGTTAGTATAGTTAAAAAACTGAATATAAACTTCTAACTAAACTACCTGAAAAAACTGAAATATTAACTGTCAAAAGGCAACTGAAATCTGGAAGAAAAATTCGAAAGAAGAAAAAGATAATGTTTGAGAAAATTCAAACATTAACATATATATTCTGTTTATGGTTAAATTCATATTTTCCTTTCATCTTTGCATGAAGTTCTTCTATTTCTTTTGAGTATCTATATTTAGTTTTGTCTTTGTCTTTTTTTTTTCTAGTAAGCATTTTTTTTGGTACACAATTTGGTCAAGTATATACATATATATCTCCTCTCCTCCAACCAATCGTCCCAACTTATTAAAAAAAAGTATATACATATATACATATATGTATATTTGTTGCATACAATTAATTTTATTCTTTTAATTAATTTTTATTTTTATTATCAACTTACAATGCGACCAATTAATTTCGTTAACTTTTTTACCGATTTTTCACAATTGTTCAAATTGGTCAAACCAATGACGATCTATTGACCTTGTCTCATTTGATATCCGGTCCAAGTTTAAAAATATTGATGGGCATGCATGCTAAAACCAGAGTCACTACCATCCATCATTTCACAAATAAATCAAGAGATTATAAATTTAATGGCAGCTATAACACAAAGAAACACTTAAACTTTATTATATTTATTCTATGCTAGATGTTGTAATAAGATTTGGGTACGGATTAAGTTTACAAATTCGTTCGAGTTAAATTTAGATCTAATTAATATCGTAGTTATAAGTTTGTTTTAATTTTTTTCATAGAATGCGCAATAAGAGAAAGCACACATACTCATATTAATTAATCCAAACTAACAATACATCTATAGAAAACAGAAACAAATCTGTTAAAAACCATAAAAGATAAAACTATGAAAAGAATCATATCATCTAGGTTATTAACAAAACCGGCTTAAAAAGCCTATAATTTTGAAAAATCTATAATGTCTAGAATACTTATGGGCTATGATTCTAGATCTGCAACATTTGAAGACCACAATCTAATTTATAGTTGTCTGATCATGAACTTGCTTGTTTGAATCGCCCGAACAAGAAACACCGCAATAAGATGACAATAAACCAGACGCGCCACCAGACTGCGAAATCACAAACAATAAAAGAAAACAAACAACCTAGATCTACGTGAAAAAACAATTTATTAAGAAAATAAAAAGAAAATAAACAACCTAGACCACAATATTACTTAAAACCTATATTTTATGTTTTGTAGCATAATCAACTATGCCATGCACTTTTGATCATATTTGATTGCATTTAGTAATAAAATAAAGTTGTCCCAATTTTTAAATTTCCATTTATGGGAGCACCGGATCTGCGGGGGCATTGAACCATGTCTCTCATGACTCTTACAGAGAGAAATTCATGGCCATTTTATTGCTATAGTTAAATGAGCATTATAATGAGTTGAGACAAACCTAAAAATTGAACTATTATTAGTCCAATTAGTAGGTTTATTGCTCCCTTAAAGTCAAGCAACTTGACTTGCAACCTAAACTCTGCCTAATTAATACGTACATGGATTAACAAATTAAATTTGATTTCCAAATTAGATGATCATCTCCTTGAAAATTGAATCCACATATTTAGCTTAATCATATATATTAAGAAAGCCAAGAAATTGCCCATTTGAAATGCATTTCCGATTTTCTATTCTGATTAAGTGTATTACTTCGTATCCGTTTCACAAATGCACGCCCAGTTGAGTGTATATAATTCATGCTTAATTTATATTTAAAAATATTTTAACTATTCATGCAATTTGTATTTATTATGTGAAATACAATGTCAAACATTGGCTACGAATTTTTTGAAAGAAAAAAAAACATTAATATAAATATTCTTCCACGTGTTGATGTCATTATAATTATAATTAGTCAAAGATTTCAAAATTTAATATGTTGACAGAAAATGATGTGTTTGTGTGTGTGCGTTTGTATCTCAATTAGGAATACATTCCTTTTGATTGGACTAATTTTTAGGTGTCAAATTCCTGTTGTTTTTTCATTGTATTACCTTTTGATTTAGAGTTTTGGGCGGTTTGAATGAGATAGTTGTAAAGTAACAAGTCATAATCATTTTGTAATTACGACCAACTCAAGTTTAACACTCTCAAAGAGCATCAAGAAAAAGACCAAACCATGGTATGCATTTTTGAGGTAATTTCAATACATTAAGATTTTATTTAATAATTTTCACTTGATTTTATTTAAAGGATTAGCTACAAAAACTATACTTAAGGTTTATCCTAATTACAAAAAAAAAATCATTTATCTTGTAAAATCACAAATACCCTTGACATTTATTTTAAGTTTACAAAATTACACCCTCAAGAGGCTTTTAGGTATATACAAACCTTATGTTGTATTTATAATTTGAAAGATAAATTTATTTTTTCGTAATTAGGCAAAATCTCAAGTGTAGTTTTGGTAAAAAAAATTAATTAGTCCCTTGCTCAAGCCTCAAAGGTTTGAGTTGATAGTCACAGGCCATGTATGAATGTGTTTTTAAAAGTGATTTTTCACTTTCTAACTATTCCGAAAAATGAGTTTATGTTTTAGGGAGTTATTAGTAGAAATTAAGTTATTTTTAGTTTTCCGCGTTTTATCAAAATATCTTTTGAAAATACAATCACGCAAATTTATGTGAAAATACACCACAATCATACAAATATATATGTCAAATACATTCAAAAAACTAAAATCAAACATATTTTCTTTTTCAAACATAACCATAACAGAAATTCAGACCAAACATGTTTTCAATTGTCATACGAAAATCAATAAATTTTGAAAACTTATTTTCTGACATTGAAAAATAAAAATTGAACTTGAAAATACATCCAAACAAGGTTAGAGGCTTTCATCCACCAACAATTTTTAACAATTTATTTGTATCCCATAAATAATGTAGATCACCGTCAATTTTAACCTTATTCATGATTTTTAAAATCCTTTCCGGACAAATTGAAAAAAAGGAAGTAAATTTTAAATACGTTATATTGTAATCTCGTCCACGAAATTCTATTTAAAATCTTACAGAAAATCAATTAAGTGGAGAAAACTAATATTTAATGGAATTATTAATTAGTCTAGTATTTTAGGATGGTGGAAGCAAAAAAACCTCGGCGCATGTCATGACTCATGATGTCGGCTCCAGCTTGAATTGGATACTCAGAGACGCCACCTGCACAGACAGCTCGGCTTTCCACGTGTCAATATGCTATTCTTTTCTTCAGTGGGCCCCGCGTAGCAGCGAATCACAATCGGCGCGTGGGATTGGGTGTGGGGTCACTATGTTTTGCGCTTTTGGTTTTGGCTCAAAGTCGGCGCTGTTATTACATACAGTGCAGGTGCATATGCCAGTGTGCCACTGATTGTAGATTATATTTATTATTTAGGCATGTCAATAGGTCCGGATAGCACCAAGACCCGAACTAAACATGTCTTATTTGGGGTGGGTATAAGTCTAATAAATGGGTATGAAGCGGATAATGTGTATTAATATTTAGACCCGACTGGGTATGGGGCGAATAACGGGTATAGTAGGACCTAACCCAGAATCGACCTTTAAAATTTTTATTTTATTTTTTATGTTTTTTTAATTTATATATATATATAAAGTGAATATATTGTTGTTAAAGAACTCTAGATTTATAAGTATGTGTTGATGTTTGTTTCTTAATTCACATCATATCTACAAAATTATATAAGTATATAAGTTTTGAGTGCACTATTTTGAGTAAAAATCATACAAATATAACCAAATATATGAAGTTGGCGGATCTAATAGGTCTAACGAGACTTATCCGCCGGACACGAGTATGGGTCGGGCCGGATATAGGTCCAAAATGAAGTGGGTTGGGGCGCGTATGAGTATTGTATTTTCTTAACGGGTTGAATCTTGGGTCCAGACGGACCCGACCCAGACCCGAAACATTAACATCACTAATTATATCTAGGGAAAAATATAAAATAGTGGTTTTGCGATATTATTCTCATAATTTTGAAATTGCAATTTTAGTCTTGTATGTTATATTTTTTATAATTTTGGTCCCGTAAGTATTTGATTTGTGCAATTTTGGCCCTATAGGTTTAAATTGGTAAAAATTTGGTCCTAAGGGCCATTTTCATTTCACTTATCCTTAAAATGCCATTGTAGCCAAAATACTCAATATACCTAAGATCACATAAAAAATAGTATCAGGGCCTAACTTTTATTACTTATGAGTTGAATTTATTTATTATTTATACTATATACCCGATGAGAGATTTTTTTTAGAATTATATGTGATTTCGAATCAAAATTAAATCTGAAATATCAGTTCTACATGTATTATGTCCTAATTGTGAAAAAACCAAAACACGTACAAAATGTGGCAAAATGGATTTTTTGACTAATATGATTGAAATTACCAAACTAAAACATACAAGATAAAATTGTCAAATCCTAAAAATTATAGGATTAATATTTTTATTTTTGTTGAGGGGTAAAATTATCATAGGACTAAAATTATAACATCAAAAGTTACAAGACTAATTTTGCAACAGTACCCCTATAAATACTCGACTAATTTTGTAATTTTCCCAAAACTACTCAGCTCCTCCGGATTCATGCTCCGACTGAACTCCGTCGTTGACTGCACAAAAGGGGGTTGAAGGGTTGCTCCGTCTTACCCTCTCCGATGCTCAAGTCAGAACTTTGTCGAAGAAAATAATTCATGTAAAAAACTAATGTAGAAGAGAGGAGAATAGAATACTCCCTTTATACAAAAAACCACATTCATAATGGGAAAATAGTAATTAAGATAATAATTCCATCTCATCTTGTGGATAAACATTAATTGGTCATCCAATTAAATAGTTTAGTATATTTATCTTATTTTCTTTAATATTAAATATAATTTATTTTAGGATTAGAGCTATAATAGAGCCCATATTCGTATTTGAGCCCATTTTTAATATTTAAACTTAAATAATATTGATCCAATTTAATATGGCAAATCTAGGTTGTATCAGTTTTTTTGGGCTATATTTTAGAAATTAAAATAAAGTGAAGAATAATTTTTGCTAAATTATTTCATCTTCGTTTGGTAATTCATCAAGTGGGAATATTTCTTTGAGCTATTCAAGTTTTCTCAAGACGCGTGACTTTTGTTGTATCAATTAAAACCACAATTTAGTTGCAAATAAACAATGTTTATATTACCTAGCTTGATACAATTAACATTATTAATATGTATTTTATGAATTATTTTGCTACTTAGATTTTTGCTTGATTTAACATGAAATGACAGTTGATAATTGAAAGAATTAAAAAGCTTGTATATACTTAATTGTCAATAGAAATTATGTATTTATTTAAAAAGGAATATGATGATTTATAATATAAACCTTGTTAAATATTAATAAAACTTGAAAACAAAACACATTCAAAATTAAAATATATTATAAAAATAATTTATTTATTCAAATTAAAATGGTCAGGAACTCCTTTATATAGGCCCAGGTTTCCTTTGCTCTCTTTTGTTTTTTAATTTTGATTATTAATTAAGTTGAATTTAAATTAATTGAAAACCAATCAAATTTAATTGCTGAAATTTGTGGGGCAAAGAGGGGAGGCAACTCGTGATACGGTGTCAAATCAGAAGAGCAACTTTGGAGTTGGGAGGTGGCAAAAGTCGTACGGCTCGCTGGTGCGACTTTGAGTCTAGCAATTTTGGATGGGTGTGAAATTGTTTTATGGGAAATTTGACATACCGCACTAAACAAAGGTTAAAGTCGCAGTCTTATCACCTTGTCTCGCCATGGTCGTCAAGTCACTTATTTTACAGTTTGAAATTATTTTTATTATTATTATTTTGATATAGCATATTGAAATTAATATATGAAAGCGTTCAACACCTATTTGAAGCAAATGATGAATATATTCTTATTAAAATGTGATTTACTTGCCCATTCTATTAATAATTAGACCTATTCTAGCTATATGTTTGTTTAACACGTAGTATTACCAATAATTCTATGATTACTCAATTTGAGATCTTATGATTTATACATTAAAATGTAGTACGTTTGTTTGATTTGAGTATAAGTAAAAGATGAATATGCATTATTATTATTTTAATTGACTATCTTAAGAATTAATTGGCTGTAAATATTCAGATGAGATCTTTTATTCTAAGATTGTGTTTCATCTCATATTCCACCGCATTTAATATAAAATATAATATTGGAATAGAAGATCTCATCGTAAACTTCGTTACTTGTTGTCACCCACATAGATCAAATAGAAAACCTTTAATTAGGATGATGATCCCTAACATTGAAAAGCATTGACATGTACAATTTTTTATTATGAAACTAAAAAGTAGTGTTTCAATAATTAAGTAGTAAAGTATAAATTCATTTACTAAAAGGAATAAGTTTGAGCCCAAAACTTGACTTGAGTTTTACCTTAGTGATTTTTGAATTATTTACCCGAAACCCGAATCCATCAAGGTGGGCCAAGATCCGGCCCACAACTTTCTTATGCATAAACTTTTTTTACAAACTCACAAATTGAGCCATATCTTCAATCACAGCTCCAAGTGATGTTAATAATGCATGTCAATTTCATAAGAAAAGAATCCCCGAGTGGGTAGCTAGGCATGTCACACTAGAGAAAAATCAATCAATCCCATCTTGGACCCAAAATGAAACCCTACCAAAGTGGCATATTGCTAAATTGATTCAATCATGATATACCCAACTAATCAAACTTATGTTTTCCATGTCCAACTCTATCCTTTCTACTTGTAAGCATAGTTCTAAGATAGGACTTTCTACATATTTAGCGCATCTTCTACATATAAACGATAAATTTATTAATGATATGCTAGCGTTGGATTTTGTGTGATACATGTGTTAAATAAAGAAATAAGTCTTATGGGCTAACAATCTACGTAGGAAAAATAATAAAAGGTGGAGAAAACTAAAACATGAGAAAAATTAATTAATTGATTGACTTGATAGATCAAACTATTTTTCTTTTTATATCTAACAGGGCAAGTAAATGCTCTCAGTGATTCGATTACAAAATTGTTGAATTCACTTTCTCAGCATTAAATGTGAGTATTTATAGTGGATGAATTTCTTTCCAACCTATGTGCCAGTAATGGAAGTAGACATAAGTATAATTATTGTTGACTGCAAACTAGGTCGGGTAATACTCTGGAATTAGGAAGACTATATCAGGTGACAAATTAAGTGACCGAGTGATTTAATTGAGTGAGGTCAAATTTATAGTATATCTAACATTCATTGGGGCCTTGGCCCTTGAGCTTATCTTTTGATGAGCAATTTCATCGATCTATCTTGGTCGGAATCCTCAAATAGGGGAGTCACCTCGTGCAAGTTGGTAATCTTGAATCTCACACCAATAAATTTGGCAAGTTTTTGCGAACAAGTTGAGTCTCAGAATGGTTTGCTCTCGTCCTTTGTTGGCTGCCATATATCTCGACCGGATCAATTTGCAAGTCATGAATTTGGCAACCTTCTCTAAATGGACCCTTAATCTGGTGTTACCTCTGCAGACATGTCGGACTGGTACAACTAATTAAATATATATCTGGTCATGGGATATTTGAATTAAACACTAATTAAATAATGACTAAAAGGACAAAACACGACTATTTAACCTACATGCCAACGATTTGCGTGTGTGTTCACATACCACACATAGATAGATGTTCACACGTACACAACCTGGCTGCATATATGTGTGTGTGTGTTTAATTAATTTTCATGACAAAGGAAATTTTCGCAAGTTGGTTGGGCAGGAGGAAATAAAATTGCATGCTTTCCAATTGTAGAATGGATTTATTCCAGGAATTTCATCATCTCTATCCAAAAAAGTCTATATCCCACCAAGCAAAAACAATTAAATTAGAGCCATATACTTTGAACTACATAGAAAGAGATGTTCTCCTATCACTTTGCCAAATGGGTGGGACCATCCACTTGATGTATACTTTGTGTTGAGGAATCTAGAGACCCATTTTGGTTAAATGCTCAAGCTTCACTTTTTGCTTTCATTTGCTTCTCCTTTTTTCATGATTTATTTTTTCGGTTTACTGATTGCCACTATCGCTATCCTTTAAAGATATTGACAAAGTGTTGAATGGGCACGCACGATTATCTCCTTTCTATTTATCGCTAATCTTTTGTTACCAATTTAATGGATGCTTTTGTTTTAAACTATACTTCGAATTAAAGTGTTGGAAACATGTATTAATCTAAACAATCTTGAATAGAATGATCACAATTAAATAATTTTGAAACACAATTATATATGATAATGCATGTTCACGGCGAAGTATATATGTTGAAAGGGCTATATATATTATTGGTTATTCTTATGAAGAATACTTTTCATAAAAAATCGATCTTAGATTCGTAGTTTCATATACTAGTAATGGCGTGACATGAAAAAAAGTCAGGATGGACCGATACACGAAATTTGGGTAAACATGATAAAAATCTAAAATAAAAACCATATAAATATTAAATAAACAAATTTCTTAAAAGGGGATGTCAGGGCCCATGTTGCCCCTAGTATACTAGCATATTAGTTATACAAATCTCACTATATAAGTAGAGCAAACTTGTTTAATTTGTTAATTTATCAATTACATCACATAAAAGTTGTGATATAATTGCATATACAATTCCGCCTCCTTTTTCATTTAAATCCATTTCCGCGTACCAATGGGCAATGTTCACCAATTCACATAATACTCTGATTGATCAAATGGTACTTCGTTATGTGATTCAATATTTTCATTACAAATCAAGTACTATATATACAATAACATTATTAATGCGTAACTGAGATCGACATGTATTATATTCTTAATTAAATATGAGATATCGCACTACCTGCATCGGATCAATGATATCATAACTAATTTATTTATTATTGTGGTCGCTAGAAGAAAGAGCATATAGCCAAATATAATTAACAACTTTTCTTTTCTCTTTAATTAGAAACCATAACTTTTTTTTTTTTTAACCCAACTTCCAGGTAGACGCCGATTATGCATGCATGAGGACGACAACTCCGACCCCTTATTGCTGAGTAAATAAAACAATTATATTCGACCCCCCAATCTAATAATAATGATCTCTCTCCGAATCGAACACACACGGATGCTATTCAGTATGAGTTTCCACCAAATCTTCACCGACTCGTATATGTCCCAGGGAGCAATTTCATAGAGTAGAGATTTGAACCATTGACCTCCACCCCATAATTGCTTGTGGTGGCCAAGTGGACTAAGCCCCTAATTATAAGGAGGATTATATTAACTACACATCATATGACCATATATACAATGTATCTTTATATAAGTTTGTGTGTGTCAATCTCAAAGGGATTATTTTATTAGATCTCATAATGATTAGGATTTAAGAAAGTAAGATTAGCTTTACGACTGGTGTTACATATTAAGTTAATTGCTTTTTCTGTTTTTTTCCTCAACATTCTAGAGAGAAAACTACTAATCCCACATCAACCTGATCTAACTCTTAGTTATCATTTCTCTTTTTAACTTAATATTAATATATTTATAATCTGATGAATTGTTCTAAAAAAAATCATATGTAGTTATAAGCTTTGCTTGGAACTAAAATTTGAGGAAAATGATGTAAATTCGAAAGAACCTATATATAAAATTTGATTAATGTAAAGAAGAAGCTAATAAAAGATATAACGGTAAAATATTGATGCATATATAAAGTTACGAAATTACACTTCTGCTTACAAAATATTAATAAATGTTTTTTTAATCTTTTTTCGAACTCGATAACTCAAATCGAGATTAGTACGACCTCATGATCAGACTCAAATATATGAATTGAGCCCAAATTGAATACATATTTCACTGCAAGAAGAAAAGGAAATTTCAATGAAAAAAATTCAATCCTTTGATATTTTTGATTCCAACGGTTTTATTTATCGTTGGAATTTATGTTGCAATTAAAAATTCCAGTGGAAGTTCATATGGTTTAATTCAACTGTTTTATTTGTTGTTGGAATTTCTTTTCGAATTTTTAAAATTCCAACTATATTTCCAACGATTTATTCCAATATTTTTGTTTACTGTTGGAATTTTTTAACGGTTTGTTATGGTGTTTTAATTTTCGTTGAATTTTAAATTCCAACAGTTTTATTTACTATTGGAATTACTATTGGATATTCAAATGGTTTGTTGTGGTGTTGGAATTTCCTTTTGAATATTAAAAATTCCAACGTTTTCGTTTATTAATTTGTTAGAATTAATTATGGTAGTGTTTGCCATGGAGAACACACACACACACACACACACACACACACACATATATATATATATATATATATATATATAGGATTTGGTTCAAATGAGACCACCCTCCCTAGGTGAGACAACGTGGACTCTTCTTACCCATTGATCTTAAAAAATGAAGGGATGTGATTAATTCAGTTTTTTTAATTATATCCTAACTCCCGCTGATTTTAAGGGTAAGGTTGTAATTTTGTAATTCAAATTAGTGGTCCCAGCGAGTTTTATGGGCTGAGATTGAAACTGCAGGATTTGGTGGCGGAATTTAAGGAAGCTGTTTTTTTCTAAATATTTTTATTTTACAGTATAGTTAGAGTTCTTCTACTGCATAATTAGACATCAAATAATGCATATTTAGTTATTTTGTTGGCACTGTTTTACGAAAACAATACATAATTGAATATAATGTACTGCATATTTCGTTATTCTACACTGCATAAATAGGTTCAATGTACTGTATATTTAGTTATGAAAATGAGATGTTGCTTTTGGAAATTATAAAAATGGGATGTTACATAATGTACTGCATATTTAGTTATTCCACACTGCATAGATAGTTTCTAGAGAATGCATAGTTAATTGATTTTGTTGCATAGTTTATGACGTCTTGCATAGTTTGGTATATTGTACTACATATTAGTTTTTTTATGTTGGATAGATAGTTTGCATATAATGCATATTTAGTTGATTTTTGTTGCATATTTTCAAATATGTAATATCCTACGATCTATCTAATCATTTCATAAGTATCTATACATCACTTTATAAGTATCTATGCATCATTTCATAAGTATCTTGTTGGGAAAAACAATCCCCATTCATTCCTGGGGCAAACAAAAATAATTGAGAAATAAAATAACAACAAACCACAACACAAGATTTACGTGAAAACTCCAAAATCGGAGAAAAACCACGACCCGCAGAGTAATTCTACTGTATGAAAAATTTATACAATCACACAAAAATTCTCTCTCCCGACTCCCGACTCCAATACCCCCACACTATTACAAATATTTGACTAACTCACACCTTTCTCCCAACTCTACAAGAGAATACAAGAAATGAATTTACAAGAATCAAAATACAAAGATTATAGTGTATTTTATTGGTGTACTTGAAAATCAAAACACATGGGTTCCTTAAATAGCCTTAAGGCTCCCATCACTTTTGTTTCCCAACCTACGTGGGACAAAAACCCCTTCTTCAATTTTGACAACAAAAACCAACAAACTCCACCTCGCAAAATAAAAGAAGCTCCATGATTCTCAACCCGAGAACTATCATTCTCAAACCGAGAATCTTACTCCACCATATGAGTAGACCACTTAGAATAAACCATTCTAAGAATTTCAATCGGCACACATGTCGAAAAACCCCACCTCGAAAATTCATGGTGCAACTTCTAGCTCTTGCTCTCCTATAAGTCCTTCAACCATCGACATAACATTCACCACACACCCCGCATCCATGCCAAGTCAATGCCTCGTGTGTAAACTTGAGGACCCGCTAACACTATCACATCCTTTTTCATGGTAACTAAACACATGCCATAGGGATGCACATTCTCTCCTCGCAGAGAAAATCTTCATCTATCACAATGTTAGCCTTTGATTCGAGCTATTTTTCGCACTCCCACCTTGACGACACGTTTTGTATGCCTGGTTTTCCGATTTCCAACAAACAACATTCTTGAGTCTTTTCTTATTCCCTTTACTTATCGCCACCGCTATCGAATTTTCTCATTGAAGTTCGTCCATCACTCATTAGCCTTCTCTCTTCAAAAAGAAGTTTACCTGTCACTTCAGCAAAAATTAAAGTTTCATTCACATACATCAAAATCGGCTTCATGTGCTCATAGGAATGGGAAAGAGATAAGATGAGCCGTAACGCCTTATCCTCATCTTCAATTTTCACTCCAATTGCCTCTAGCTCTGTGATGATGCCATTGAGTGTACTCAAATGATCCGAGATTTTAGATCCTTCGTTTATCCGCAGTGTGTGAAACTACTCCTTCAAGTACAACCGAATTGAAATGCCCTTTGCTTGGTACAAAGCCTCAAGCTTTTCCCATAGCTCTTTAGCATTTGAAATCATATGCACATTTGCAAGAACATTCTTAGCCAAACACAGACGTATTTTGCTTGCATCCTCAAATCCGTGATCCTCCCAATCTTCATCACTCATACTAGTCTTGTGCAGAATCTTTGTCGATGCTCCGCTCAATTCGCCAGCACCATCTGACTTGGTAGAATTGCCTGAACCTGACCTTCCTTTCAGTGCCTTGTATAATCCGGATTGTATCATCACATCTTTGACTTGTACTTGCCATAAGCCAAAGTTGATTCTTCCATCAAACTTCTCCACGCTGCTTCATTGAATTTGAAAATTTTGACATACCGCTTATACACCCTTAACCTAATGAATGCCCTCCTCAAATATCTTTTATGATGTGGAAGATCGACAAAGCTACAACCACAGAGAGCATACCGAGAAATTAAGAGACCCCGAACCTACCTCTCAATAAATCTTTTGGATGTGGAAGATCGCACAACGCCGCAACCACAAAGCATACTCAGAATTTCAAGAGACCCAACCCGGGCTTTGATACCACTTGTTGGGAAAACAATCCTCATTCATTCCTTGTGGACAAGCAAAAATAATTAAGAAATAAAATAACAACAAACCACAACACAAGATTTACGTGGAAACTCCAAAATCGGAGAAAAACCACGACCAGAGTAAATTCTACTTTGTATGAAAAATTTATACAATCACACAAATTCTCTCTCCCAACTCCCGACTCCAATACTCCCACACTATTACAAATATTTGACTAACTCGCACCTTTCTCCCAACTCTACAAGAGAATACAAGAAAGGAATTTAGAAGAATCAAAATACAAAGATTATAGTGTATTTGATTGGGTGCACTTGAAATCAAAACACATGGGTTCCTTAAATAAATTTTTATGCTCCCATCACTTTTGTTTCCCAACCTATGTGGGACAAAAGCCCATTCTTCTATTTTGACTCCAAAACCAACATATCGTGCATCGCCTTATTCGTGAAAATTACGCTTTTTAAGAGTTTATGTTAATGGTCATTTCGAGTTCTCCATCGATGACTACACCATTGATCTTTGTTGGATAGAGTTTTTTCCACGATGATTCATCATCATGTTTCAAACTCACTGCTCGTTATTTCTCCGTAATATTGCACCGATTTTTCTTGCCTTTTCTTTGTAATTTTCATGAACCGTAATTTTCGTGGTTCTTCACGTTTTTCTTATTTGCGTTAATGGAGGAATTAGAGAGAGAGAGAGAGAGAGAGAGAGAGAGAGAGAGAGAGAGAGAGAGAGAGAGAGAGAAAGAGACGTGAGAATGGGGTGGGGGGAGAGACAACACGTGAGATTGGGGGGGAGATGTATGAGATAAAGAGACTTGATTCTATGTTTGTAACTACCTTGTTATGTTATTTTACCCTACTACCCTTATGTTGATTAAATTAATGTTTTAATATATTTTTTTTATCCCTTAAATCATACACATTGATTAATAGTGGGGGATTGTTGAGATTAGTCAATTGTGTCTCACCTAGAGATATGATCTCACTTGATCCTCCTCATATATATATATATATATATATATATATATATAATATTTATGTACTATATTTAATTGGAGAACATTGTATCAATAAGTTTGTTAAAGGATAACTTTTCATTAAGCTAGCAATCTCATATAAATTAATGTTTTCAAGTAGTGGAGAATATTATTATTCTCTCCCAACTAGTTATTCTCTTATTAATCCCTAAAAAAAAAAAAAAAAAAAGTTATTCTCTTATTAAAGTTTTGATTCCACAATTTAAAAATAACGAGGGATTATGCTTGTTGAAAGTCGATATTTGTAAGCAAAACTCGTGTGTCTGGACCACTTAATTCTAAAGGTTGTGACTGAGGTTGGTAGACCAAATCTACTCTTGTACTTAATTAAAATTAATTAACCTAATTAAAAAATTATCATAAGACCTACTTTTGAAAAATTAATTTGTACTCTAGATCATGATGATCTAATAAGCTTACTTCATAATGCTATATTTATTGATAAAAATATAACGAAACAAAGAAACATTAATCTCAATTAGTGACAATTATTCATGACCCTTTATGGCAATGAGCATACATATAGATATAATAAGCAGAAACCCCATCAAAAGTAACATATAAGATGACCTTTTTCTTTAATAATGGATTTTATGGGGTCCAATTTCATTTGAAAAACGTGGAGGATTTAATCTAGTCATGATGAAGGCAAATAGAATTGAGTTCCCAACTAAAACTCCCTAGAAAAAAAAAATTAATGTTCCAACTAGAAAAATGTACAGTTCTTTGAGCCCCAACTACCACTCTCACACAAAAATAGTCATTTTTTAATTGTAATTTTTGCATTGAATACAAATATATATGTATTATGGGTATCTTTTAATTCATATTTTAAAAATATTTTCACTTTATGATGTACATGTTATAAAATCACAATAAAAAACTCAAACAAACAAAAATATACTACATGGCTCAAGTTCATTGCTTTATACTATCTTGTTTTTTTTTTACAAGGACGGCCCTACTAAATGTTTGTCATGTTGCCATTTTGTGTTAATCCAACCCAATTCACTAGCAATTTCACACATGATTACATCATATCATTCGAGTTTGTCAGATTTTGGGTTGTAGGGTCGGGCCAAAGTAGGCCTTGTACTTTTTTTCGTCACCCTAAAAATGAAGTCCAACCCCTGTTCCATTAGTGGGTTAGGCCAATTTTGATTTTTGCCACCTCTAGTCATTACACAGCCAATATATAATATAATAGCGTAAAAATTATATTATATTCATTTTTAAATTTTATATTACTAGTCTTTTTTTCCTTCTTGGAATGAAAGTCTACATTTTTTGAAAAAGGAAAAACTTACATAAAAGGGAGCAAGTTTCCTTCATTCCTACCAATTATGACTCAAATAATTAGTTGAGTAGACTTTTCTTGCAAAAGCAAAAGTTTCCTCCTCAATGGGTTTTTATTTATTATACAAACCCTTATTTTAAAAGTCAAGTAGCTTGTGCGGCTAGTGCCCTTTATTTGGGACACCACCTTATCTGGAAATCATACACACTTTTTATGGATTTAAGATTTTAGCGAAGCAAAATGTAAATAAAAAGAAAATTTAGGGGAAAAATAATGATAATGTATGACTATATATGATAATGTATATATGCACGCCAATTTATATTGCCATTATTTATAAAATTAATGACTCATTTTTTTGTTTATTTAGGTATAACTAATTTGAATTGTATAATCTCCAATTAAAAGAAATGAGTTTACATGTGATTTTTCTTTTTATTTTTGGACATAAATATTTTTTTATTTCTTTCTCTAATGTTTGTATTGGGCATGCCCTTCTTAGCCCAAATGTGCATTTTTCAATGGACTGGTACTTAAGCATGAATTAATCATACTTGACATCACATGCATGGTTCATTTTCACTTTCCAAACCTTCATTGATTTTTTCTTTTAGAATAATGTGTTGTATAAAACTAGTCATGGGTGTGTTTTTAACCCACTTAAGAAGGATAACGAAGTTTTACTCTCTTTATTAGTGAGAGACCATTATGAGCTTCGTGATAATGGACAAGTGAATAAGGGGGTCTCACGTACTTAAAGAGATGGGTCAAATTTGCAGATTGTAGTGTAAAATCGTCGATTTGCCCCCTGCACGGGCAATATAGTCGCGACTCGAATTATTTTTACAACCTAATTTTTTTTTTTTGATTTGGAAGCCTTACCCGAAAATCTATTTTTTTTCTAACTTACCATAATGATCCTAATTTTTACTCAAGATGATTAATGCTCCTTAAATTTAACTTGAATAAAACATCCCACCATTTATTTTCAGATGTTTATTTTTTAATAGCCTACCTATTTATATAGGGTGGCTCAAGCCGAGCTATTGTCCCCTATGTGGCTAGAGCCGAGCTATTGTCCCCCTATGTGGCTAGAACCGCTCTTTTATTCCACCTAATCATATTATATCCGTTGGAAGCTTTGATGATTAATACATCATTGACTTCCAGGTTCATTGTACATAAATAGAGCCATCAATTCTTACTCTTCTTCTGAAAAACTCCTCTCTTACATCTTCTGAGTTGATGGGTTATAGGTCAATTTTATTTTGTTGTTCATATATTCCGTTGAATCCTGGGGGATTGCACAAATAAATCCTTTAGGACAGTGCAAATTTTGTTCGCCTCGAAATCTTCACTCCGTAACAGACTCCATTTTTTAACATTCTAAAGGATTTATCATGGAGTTTGATAATAATGCCATCTCCTGGCCAACTCAACACACAACCTGAGAATAATGCCACGACTCTTGCTGCAAATGTAACTACACCGATCGTTCTTCTTGTTGCTCCGCATACCTCGGTGTTCTCGTACGCCAAGCCATTTTCAGACATCTCCAAAATCAAAATGTTCAGTGGTCAGAATTACAGACATTGAGAGGAGTTAATTTTTTCCGTCCTAGACATGCACGGTGTTGCTAATGTACTGACGCAAAAGAAGTCTGAACCTTCTGTTGATCCAAAAGAAATGGAGATGTGGATCTATGTTAATAAGGTTTGTAGTCATACGAATATTAGCACTCTTAATAATGATTTGTTTGATGTCTACTGCTCTTATAAGGAAGACAGCTATTTGGGAGTCTATGCATTTGAAATATACTGCCGAAGATGCTGGAAAATAAAAGTTTGTCATCGGGAATTTTTATAAATGGAAAATGACTACTGTAAGGATATCAAGATGCGCAGATCAACAAATATCACAAGCTATTGGAGGATCTAAAGATCAAAACATTACCCCCGCAAAAAGAATTAAGTAGTTGGTTTGATGATCAAAAATTGCCAAACTCGTGGAAGACTACAAGAACAATTAAAATATAAACACACAGTAACTATCTCTTGTTGATCTAATTACCCACATCATAAACGAAGACACAAACCGAAGGGAACTCAAAGTGAGCAAAAGGAAGGAAACAACTACAATTGCAAACATGGTGCAAGGTAAATTTTAATAACAAGAATGTAATTTTTTAATCAAACTGATTACAAACCTAAAGTGAATAACTCCACCAACTTAAAAAGAAAGGAAATCACATACGTTTGTGGAAGGTCCGTCACCATGCGCCTCGGTGCAAATATAGAAAGAAAATGGCAATCCTCCAAAGCCAAATGAAAATCATCCAAAGCTAAATGCAAATTTGATCAAAGGGATGATATTGTTGCAGAATGTTTTCTCAAATTAATCTTGTGGCCAATGTGAAAGAATGAGTGGTAGACTGGGGCTACCAGCACATCCGTGCAAATAGAGAAGCCTTTGCATCCTACAATGCATAGGGAGATGGAGAAGATCATGTGTATCTCGGGGATTCTCAAACTGCACAGGTTCATGGCAAAGACAAAGTTCTATTGAAACTCACATCTGGCAAGACCTTGGCTCTCAATGAAGTGCTCCATGTGCCCACTATTAGGGCAACCTTAGTTTATGTTTCTTTGTTAGGGAAGGTCGAATTAAAGTGTCATTTGAATCTGACAAGATTATAATGACAAAAAATAATGTATGCATGGGAAAATTTTGTTGTAATCAGGGTCTGTGTGTACTCAATGTTTCTGATGTTATTGATAAAATACATATCTCTATAGCACAAATGAATTCCACGCACGTGCATGGCTTATTAGCACAAAACCACATTGAACAACCAAATATTGAGAGGCTGTAATGTGACTAGTAAGAATTTAACTTACAATAAAGAATTCTTAGTTCATAGAAGCTACAAGCTTCACCAAACTCTGTAATTTAAATCTTATCATTCTAGGTCTGGTTCATAGTCCAAAAGACACTAGATTTGATACATTCTACACTCATTTTAGTAACCCAGCAAATATCTCTAAATTTTCTTTTCGTTCTTTAGAAACATGTGGGGGATTATTGTATAAACTAGCCATGAGTATGTTTCTAAGAACTTCCATATTCCACATAGGAAGGATAATGAAGTTTTACTCTCTTTATTAGTGAGAGACCATTATGTGTTTAGTAATAATAGGCCAAGTGAATAGGGGAGCCTCGCGCACATAAAGAGTTACGCCAAATTTGCAGATTGTAGTGTAAAATCGTCGATTTGCTCCCCCATGCGCGGGCGATATAGTCGCAACTCGAATTATTTTTGCAACCTAAAAATTATTTTTATTGATTTGGAAGCCTTATCCGAAAAACTGTTTTTTCTACCTTACCATAATGATCCTAATTTCTACTCAAGATGATTAATGCTCCTTAAATTAAACTTGAGTAAAACATCATACCCTTTATTTTCAGATGTTTATATTTTAATAGCCTACCTATTTATATAGGGTGGCCCAAGCCGAGCTATTATCCCCTATGTAGCTAGAGCCGAGCTATTGTCCCGCTATGTGGCTAGAACCGCTCTTTTGTTCCACCTAATCGTATTATATCCATTGGAAGCTTTGATGATTAATTAATACATCCTCGACTTCCAGGTTCATTGTATAGAAACAGAGACATCAACTCTTACTCTTCTTCTGAAAAATTCCTCACATCTTATGTGTTGTTGGGCTACATGCTAATTTTATTTTGTTGTTCATGTATTACGTTGAATCCTGAAGGATCACACAAATAAATCCTTTAGGATAGTGTATTGATCGCAAAATTCTTACCGCAAGCGTACGATGTCAAGTTTTAGTATAGGTTTTGAAAGTAGGTTATCGTCTCCACGAGGATTGTTATCAAATTTTATACTAAGTACTAAAATTAAAATAGCTTAACTCTATCTAGAAATCGAAAAGAGATGGATGTTTATTAAACTAAAAAGAAAACTAAAATTAAGCTAACAAATGGTTCGTACAATTTATCAAACACATAGAAGATGAACTCTAGAGGTTGATTTCACCTAGTTATCCCCTATGTTTTTAATCCGGTTTATTAATCACAAGTTATCAATCTATAAGCCAATATTCCTACCGCTTATCACTTCCTCTCTCTCGAAAGTGCCAAGTGATTCTAGGTTCCAATTTCGATTTCGATATCTCTATAAAAATCATAAATTAAACCCTAATCCGCTCAATGAATATTCTATCACATGCTTCAAAGGATTCATAAATCTCTCGATTCTATGAAACCCTGGGTTGTGCTATTCTATGGCCAGACGTTCAATTACCTCTCTCGAGCGTCTAGTTAAACACGCCAAACAATCTAAACTATTGATCGGATAATTGGATGCAATCAAATCAAATAGCACAAATAGATTAAATAATATGCGAATTTTATAAACGGAAATCAAAACATAGGTTCAAACGTAAGTTACATCAATCCCCTAGAAAAATGGGTTTAGCTCATAATGGATGTACAAAAACTCGTGAAGAAATAATTATACATCTCAAAAATCGACAAAGAAAAACAAAGAAAGAATTGAGAAGAAAAAAGAAGGATTTCTCTCTCGTATCCGGGATGAGAAGTGCCTCCAATGCCGTCCCAACCCTTGCTCGTGTCTCTTGCCTTGCGTTGTGCTCAAAATAATGTCCGACCCCTTGTTTGTACGTCACTTATCGTATTTATAGGCACGAAACCCTCGAAACCATTAAAACGCCCAAAACATAACTCAAATGACGTTTAGGCCCAAAACCGCTGTGGGCTCCTTTCTCACCGCAACAACGCGCTTTCGTTGTCCTTCATCTTGCCTCGCCATGCGGTGTTGCAAATGGCGCTGCAGCGCCTCGTCATCTGCTGCTGCTGCTCGACGTGCGCTGCAGCCCTGAAAAAGTTGGCGCTGCAGCTAGCCACTACCGCCTCTGCTGCTGCCTTGCTCACGTCCCCTGTTGCAGTTTGAACGCGTTGCAGCTTAGATGCCTGTTTTCCTTCTCCGCTGAACGTCGTATGCTCCTAATTCTCGCCCGGCGCTGCAACCCTTGCCTATCCCACAATGTTCAGCCTATTGTACTATTTTCCACCCCGCTTGCGGCGCTTGGTCCCTCGCCGACGATTTTTTTCCGTTTTTCACTTTGAAGATGCGATCTTCACCGGCCCAAACACGTTTTTCGCTTTTAACCAATTTGGCTATCAAGATCAGTCCGATTCTCTAACGACAACTAATTACATAAACCTCGACTCAAACGACACTAAAATACTCGAAAACACCGCAAAATCCTAGTCTAGAATATTCAATACATTGGTATAAAACCAACTTAACATGTATATTTTGCACACCTCGAAATCTTCAATTTGTTAAACATACTCCATGTTTTAATATAATGTTTATATATTTATAACATTGAATATTAGTAGCCTTTTGCATTATTATAATCCTAAATATGAAATCAATAAAAAAAAAATTAGTGGTAGTTGGTGGGACTTTTGGAGCACAATTCAACCACTTGTCTAGTGCTTCAAGTTTCAACTTTGTAGCCGTATTATGGTCAATAATAATTTTAAATGAACTTTTTGTAGCTTTTCACATTGTTACAAAAGCTTAATTCTACCATGGCCTCTATTTGGCCATTTTTTGGCTTTCTTTTTCGAGTTGAAGATATAAAATGAATTTTCTTTATATGTATAAATATTTATTTATTTCTTCCAAGTTATTTCCTTTCGCTCGTCTTTTGGAAAATGAAAAAAAGAATTGCTGAGTAGAGATGAAAATAATAAGATCGTCGAAGCCCAAACTTTTCCAATGGGCTTAATTAATATTTCCACTCAAATAGTAGTGATCCCTACAGTCTTTCTTATTTAAAGTTCTGGGTTCATTTTTTTTTGACACAAAGGAAACTTGTATTTCATTAAAACTGGAATTAAAGATCCTTACATACAAGATCCTTTAGCCAACTAGAAACATCTCTTTTTTCCAAACAAAGGAAAAATGAGAAAAAGCAAAAAAATTAGCAAGTTCATGTGCCATCGTGATCGGAACGTGGGACATGATAAAGATTAGCCTGCATTGTTTGCTTTCTCGGTTGGTTGATGCTCTTGGACCAATCTTGAACATAATTGAAACTATCCACCTTCGATAATTTGCTTGTACCGCAAGTAGAGAATCCCGAAGCGTGATATGTGCGAGCTTGATATTATATTTCGCGCAAACTTCCGGGCCTTCTTTGATCGCTTGGGCTCGCACTCCAAGATCGACGTGAGTTGATCAACGTTTTACAAAAGCCACGATAGGATTACCATATGCATCGCGAACAATACCCCGATTCCAAAAACACCCTTGTTGGAATTCACACGAGCATCAACATCCATCGCATTTCCCTGATGGAGGCGGGATCCACGTTCTTGAGGTGGTTTTGGTTGGCGCCTTGGCTTAGTTGACAGATCTTTTTAGATCGTTGGAAAGCTGAATAGGAAGGATCCACCCCTTCGCTAATTTTCATTTGGCCTCTGCTCCCCTCCCATGAATAATTCTACCTCTCTCTTTCCACAAAGTCCACGTGAAAGTTGCAAAATACTCAAATTCCCGATTTAGATAGATTTTGAAACATCCAGCAGACACACCTCAATTGTTGTCCCATATTTTGCCTCTTTGAGATATTTTGCAAAATGTTCATTTCTCCAAAGCCGTTTAATTTTGGGGAGCAGAAAAATAACGAATGCATAGTGGTATCTTCATGAAAATTACACAATAAGCATTTACCCCGAGGCCATTGGGGTGGTGGGCCTAAATTTGCTCCGTGATGGATATAATCTTTAGACACTCTCACAAAAATTCTTAATTTTTTTGGAATATTCAAAAGCCCACAACCCTTTCCACCAACAAGATAAAGCTTGAGTCAGTTGGTTTTGGGGTGTCAATGGCGGGTGCAAGTTTATATCCATCACGAATCGAGTATCGCCCGGCTTCGAACCTCAAAAACCGCGAGTCGCATTCATTTTGATCAGAATTCGGATTGCACAAATTTCTTTTTCACGAAACTTGGGAATACGAGATGCAATTAATTCTCATTCCATTTCCCGTTGGAAATCGATTCAGATACTTTGCTCACTGAATGTTGGGAGTGGTTCGACTTGCTCCCACGGTTGACTCCTTGTGGAATCAACGGTCTTTGAAAATGTGAATATCCCTCCTGTTTCCCACCCTCCAAAGACAACCCGTCTCTAATATATTTTTGCTCAATGCGGCGGCAGCCAAATATACGATGGATTACACCGATGGCGCCTCCAGGATGTCCAGATGTTTGAAATATCTCGCCTTGATTTTTAGCCACCAAGGAGTCGCCTCCTGAATAATTCTCCATAGTTGTTTAGCAAGCAACGATTTATTAAAGAGCGATAGTTTTAGAAAGCCCATACCTCCCTTCATTTTGGTTTCTGAGTGAATCCCATGAACACCAATGCATTCTTTTCCTATCCTCATTCACCCCACCAAAAATCGCGCAATCCGCTCAAGTTCTGGGTTCATTTTTTAACGTAAGTTAAATCATATTTTTCATTCAAAAGAAAAAAAAAGAAGGCAATCATTTTTAAGATTAGGCCCAATAACATTATTTAAGTAATTGTGTCTGAATTTCATTATTAAAGACTCATGGTGGGCTTAGGCCTAGGAAGTTAAATTAAACCATGATCCGTTTTTGTAAGTTTTATTTTCTCATGGCCAATGATATGATATTTCTAAATAATTTGGAACACCATCCTATATTTGTTTAGGGAAGAAATATTACGTAATCCGAAATTATGATGTTTTGGGCATTTTTGGGAGTTATTTTAATTTTGCCATCTTAATTATACGAGTTTTCTACTTTGCCATTTTGAGCGTCCGATTAATTTTTTGGTAGAATTGGACGCATTTCATGTGTATCTTTTTGTTTTTTTTTTACTCTATTTCATATTGTTTAATGTGAGAATCTGATCGATCCGCTACGTAAACCAACCAAAGTTAATGAGAGAAATACGAATACGGACACGATTAACACAATTTGACACTTAAGTTACAAAATTATCTAAAACGTGGTTGTTATGTCTTTTACTTAATTTTGATATTTTTTGAATATAACATGCAAAACCAAACACAAATTCGATCCATATTTCAAATTGACACCAGTAATTTAATGTGCTCAATTCTAACTATTGAGGCTGAAAATATATACTACTCTTTTCCCATATAAAATATCATGAAATTGACAAAAAAGTTATCATGCATCTGACAAAATCAAGACGAAAAAGTTTCACAATCGTGTTATAGTTTGGATGACAAATTATTTTTACCCATAATTGTTTATTTGAACTATGATCTTCACTTCTTCAGAAATTGATAACATTTGACATTCGTCTCCATTTCAATTATTTCAAGAAAATAACTCAAAATTCTCAACTAAAAACAGATAATTAATTAAAAAAATCATTTTTGTTTTACCTAAAATTTGAAAAACAGCAGCAAGAACAAAACAGAATTTTAGGGAATCCAAAAGGTCCCCACGAGAAAAATAACGAGAGGCAGTTGATGGCCAACCAGATGAACCAAATTTCTTCCACCTCTCGTGCTCGATTACACGTCAATTCACAGGATAACTCTCCAAAATCCTGAAATTCAACATATAAATACTTTGAATTAATGGGTTGTTCTAGTTTAGCTTATTTTAAATCAAGTTGCCAGATTTCTGTGTATGTTGCCCCCAAATAATTATTTCGAGAGTTTTTGAACTGAAAATGAGGGATTAGCAAACTATTTCAAGGTTTGTTTGGATCGAGATCAAAATGTTGCCTGTTTCTTCAGCAACCACGAGCTGCTCCTGCCATAGACAGGTCAAGATAGTTACTAATTTTGTGAAAGCATTTCACATTTATTTTTTTTTTTCCATTTTAAATGATGAAAACATGATGCATTTTATCCATTTATTTGTTTCTCCTTTGATCTTTATGTTTTGGGTTTGGGAATGACTCAGTTTGATCATGGGTTGTTTACTATTTGCTCTTTCGATATTCTCTGTCACTGAATATTGAAATCGATTAAAGTTCATTTTATGAATTTTTTCTCATGTTGTTGAATTTATGATATTCGGTAGTTTGAAAATTGATGAACTGTTACTCTGAGCTTACGCTGTATCAATGCAATTATTAATTCGCAGCTTCCCGTCCATGGAGGTTTGAAATCTTTTTCGTGGATTCGGAGGCATTTAATTCAAAGCAACAATGTGAACAAAGAAGTCTGAAATTTCTCCAAGTTTCTCTAAGAAAGACCTGCTACATGTTTTTACTCTAACTATGTGGGAAACGATGAACAATGTAGCTCCATAGACATGATTAATCAATCATTGTATCAGAGTGGATGCAGTTTTCAAGTTGAATCACGCATTTAAAGAACAAACAATATGGTATTTGTGGATAGCCGAGTAATTCTACTGGAGATGTTCAGCTAACAGATTTTATCAGCAAAACCGTTGAAGTTACCGAGATTTAATGTGTCTAATAATGGTGTACCTAATGTTCCCCACTTCAGTATCTGATTCATTAAATTCATTATCTGGTCAGAAAATAAATTTTTCCGATTCCATTAATGAAGGGGAAAAAGGTTTTGCAAAATCTCACGATACCATCACCTCATCAATGGCGTCAGCTCTTACAAATGTTAACAAAGCAGTTGACAATGTTGTCAATGATATTACTTCATTTATAAATAAATCTGGAGAGTCAGCTGGCAATAAGATAGATTGGTTTGTCAAAATGAGTTGAAGGAAAGGCAGGAGAGAGCAGGGTTTGTTGCACTTTGATGTGTTAAGCGAACAGTTACCTGTAGTTGAGGATTTTCCTAATGCTGGGGCAAAAAATATTGGATATACTTATGATTCATACTAAGAATTTCTCTCGAGAATTCAAGATGCACTTGTTTATCGGAAGGCGCGTTATCTCGTATTGAGGCCTTTTTGGACTACTAAGCAATTATATTCTACATTTCCATCTTCTAAGTGTTTAAAGTATGTCAATTTGTTTTACAAAATATAATAGATGATACTTTATTGTGTTGTTTTTAATTTCCATTAGGGTAAATTACAAAAACCACCCATAAGGGTTTAGTCTGATCACAAAAACTTCAGTTATATTTTAAAATTACAAATATAACACCCCTTGAGGTTTACTGTGTTACTTAGCAATAGCCAACT